>CM030043.1:14764062-14811495 GCA_017639485.1 Pluvialis apricaria
GGTTCCGGCAGGGATGGGGTTAATTTCCCCAAGGATGGGAGGGGACACAGGTATTCCATGCCATGTGAGCCATGCCCGGGAGGTAATCTGTGTGCTGTGCTGCAAAGGCAGTCGGACTTTGGTCACCATTACACCACCTCCATATTTGTCCCAAAAGGGCAGTTTGAGTAACTTTTCTATTAGCAGAGATGGAAACCAGACCTGATTCTGAGGCTGAGGGGACATGTCAGCCATCCCTGGCAGAGGCTCAGCCACAGCAGGATCCTTTAACATTAGCCATATTCCTGTTCAAAATAATCCTACTGACACCATTTTCCATGGTCCGATGGAAACACGTTTGCACATCCATGGTGGCAAACACCCAACTCCTTGCCTGTAAGAGTCTGTGCCACTTTGGTCTCCCTCTTTCCATACCTCTATTTAGTGAGCTGCTCCTGCTCATCCACCACCTGTAACACCAGCCTCAGCCACCTCTTCTCTTTGTTCTCCTTAACATCCCTGCTCTTTCTTCATGCTGCTCACTGCACAGAGATAAAATCCCTCCTCGTCATCAAAATTCATGGAGCTGTTTCCTCATCCTCCTCTAAATCCCTCCCTAAGACCCGCTGCTGCCTCAACGCCTGCAAATCCTGACCCTCTGTCAGCGGTAAGGCAGGGCAAAGCAGAGACTTCCAATTCTTTGACGAAGTCTATTTGTTTTCTTGCTGCTCCATTCCCCATGTTGGCTGGCTTTTGATATCCACTGTCTTCCAGCTGAGACATGGACTGGAAAATCCCTACGCCTGTCTGAAAAATATCTATGTGGTACCGAGCACAACAGGCTTTGGTTCTGGACTGGTGTATTCCAGCATGAACACAACGCAAGCTGTGACTGGGGTGAAGATGCCAATAATCACAGTACAATATAATGTAATATAATGTAATCCTGTACTACTGATAATAAGATGAACAGCAGTGTGTGTGTGCACGCACTAGGCAACAAATGACATTTAAAGGCCGTTATGGTTACACAGCCAAGCACGATAAACTTAGGAAATGGCATCAATAAATTTAGGTGTAAATTCAGAATTTTATATTTTTTTCCCCTTTGTTCTTCAATCTACTTTTGTGTATAAAGCCATATTGACATCCTCTCAAGGTACAAATCTTAGGAAAGCTGGCAGGCTGTGTTTTTGGAGGGGATGGCTATTCACTTTCCAAATAAGCAAGGGCAGAGATGATGCTGCACAGCACATTTAGAGTCATGGACAAGACAAAGCTCTTTTCTGTACATAGCTGCTGAAGGGTAAGAACCAGATACTAAGTCTCTCAACTGTACAAAATCTTACTGCATTCCCAGCTTTGGTGGTTAAAACAAACACCTGGACATTAAATCAGCTGAATATTCAATTTGTGCTTACAAGAGAAGCATTACGTCTGTAGGATGCATCATTAACCTTTGCAGCAGTTCGGCAGTGCAATAGGTGTGATGACTAAAGGTGACAAAAGCTTTAGTTTAACTGCTAAATGTACCTATGGGATTTATTTACAGTACATAACTGAGCCACAGAGCCTACATTTTTCACATACACAGAATTTTTCAGTTAATGGAGTTACTCATTATAGAGGTTGGTACATGGTAGGCAGGTGTAAGGACTCAGCTCCTTGATTCCATTCCCTGTTCCACGTAGCACAAAGGTTTGTGCATTGAGATTGACTGTCCGTTCAGAGCCCCATTAAGGTAAAACCACGATGTAGCAAGCTTTCTTCTGGACTCTGACAGTGAATATTTAAAGTTTGCTCGTCTTCACCTCATAAGGTATTAAGAATTAATGACACCATGCGCGACTGGTGTCAGCCATAAGACGCAAGTATCCCTTTAAGGATGATATCGAATGCTGTCCAAGCAAATGGACCAGCATGGAAAAAGGTATTAAGTACCTGAGAGAACTGGCTGTGCGAGAGGTGATTTATAGTGACAGGCAAGTGACTGTAGACCGTGATGAAATGCCATGCAGATGATCTACGTTGAGAAAGTTTGTACAGAGTGCACCATCAACGTCTTCCCACACATTGTCAACAATGATCTGGGGAGGATCTGATGCCGACACACCAACTTTAAATGAAGTAGTTAACAAGGTATGACAGTATGAAGACAGTCTCTCTCGTCCTCTCACTGTAGCAGCCGTGAAAAAGCTGACTGCGACCACTGAGAAAATGACTGAGAAAATGGCTGAGAAAGAGGCTAAGAAAAATGAGCAACTGTTTGATAAACTGCTTGATAAACTGTCCAGGATGGAGGAAAGATCCTACTCTTCCCCTGAAGGGACCCACGTTGCAGCCGTTAGGAAAAAACGCCCTCCTACGAGACCAACTCAAGAGAAACAGAACCTACTCTGAGATATTCTGTGGTTTTGCCTCTGTGGCTATGGAGAGGACACGAGGAAGTGGGGTGGACAACCTACCTCAGCCCTACAGGCACGGGTGCTTCAGTTGCAAAATGAAGCAGATGGAAGAAAGAATTCTTACAGGAGGAAGGCTGCTCCGACCTGTGGTGGGCGATCCTACGGTCCAGGTAGGAACTCATCTGCTAACCGTAGGTACTATGGTCAACATTAGAGGGGCCCTGCCTCCAGCCAGGAGGAGGAGAGGGACAACCGAGTTTATTGGACTGTGTGGATTCGATGGCCTGGCACATAAGAGCCACAAAAGTATAAAGCCCTGGTGGACACCAGTGCACAGTGTACCCCTATTGCCATCGAATCATAAAGGGGCAGAATCTGTCACTATTTCTGGAGTGACAGGTGGATCTCAAGAACTGACTGTATTAGAGGCCGAAGTGAGCCTAACTGGGAATAAATGGGAGAAACACCCCATTGTTACTGGTCCAGATGCTCCGTGCATCCTTGGCATAGACTACCTCAAGAAAGGGTATTTCAAAGACCCAAAAGGGTATCAGTGGGCTTTTGGTACAGCAGCTGTAGAGACTGAGGAAATTAAGCAGCTGTCTGCCTTGCCTGGTCTCTTGGAGGACCCTTCTGTGGTAGGGTTGTTGAGGGTTGAAGAACAACAGGTGCCGCTCGCTACCACAACGGTGCATCGGTGGCAATATCGCACTAACCGAGACTCTCTGATTCCCATCCATAACCTGATTCATCAAATAGAGACTCAAGGAGTGATCAGCAAAACCCGCTCACCCCACATGACCAGTGCAAAAATCTAATAGAGCGTGGAGGCTGACAGTAGACTACCGTGGCCTGAACGAAGTCACACCACCACTGAGTGCTGCTGTACCAGACATGCTAGAACTTCAGCATGAGCTGGAGTCAAAGGCAGCCAAATGGTATGCTACAATTGACATTGCTCATGCCTTTTTCTCTATTCCTTTAGCAGCAGAGTGCAGGCCACAGTTTGCTTTCACCTGGAGGGGTGTCCAGTACACCTGGAATCGACTGCCCCAGGGGTGGAAACACAGCCCTACTGTTTGCCACGGACTGATCCAGACTGCACTGGAGAAGGGTGGAGCTCCAGAACACCTACAATACATCGATGACATCATTGTGTGGGGTAACACAGCAGAAGAAGTTTTCAAGAAAGGTAGGAAAATAATTAAGATGATTCTGAAAGCAGGTTTTGCTGTAAAAAGTGGTAAGGTACAGGGACCTGCACAAGAGATCCAGTTTTTGGGAATTGAGTGGCAAGATGGGCGTTGCCAGATCCCAATGGACATGATTAACAAAATAACATCTGTGTCCCCACCTACTAACAAAAAGGAAACACAAGCCTTTTTAGGCATTGTGGGTTTCTGGAGAGTGAATATTCCAGGTTATAGCCAGATTGTGAAACCTCTCAATGAAGTGACTCAAAAGAAAAATGAGTTTATGTGGGGCCCTGAGCAACGACAAGCCTTTGAGCAAATTAAACAAGAGATTGTGCATGCAGTAGCCCTTGGACCAGTCCGAACCGGATAGGACATTAAAAATGTACTCTACACCGCAGCCAGGGACAATGGCCCTACCTGGAGCCTTTGGCAGAAAGCACCAGGGAAGACCCGAGGTCGACCCCTAGGATTCTGGAGTCGAGGATACAAAGGCTACAAACGCTACAAACGCTCTGAGGCAAACTGTACTCCAACTGAGAAAGAAACCTTGGCAGCATATGAAGGAGTTAGAGCTGCTTCAGAGGTAACTGCTACTGAAGCACAGCTCCTCCTGGCGCCCCGATTACCAGTACTGGGCTGGATGTTCAAGGGTAAAGTTCCTTCCACTCATCATGCCACCGATGCTACCTGGAGTAAGCGGGTTGCCTTAATCACACAGCGAGCTCAAATAGGAAACCCAAACCGTCCAGGAATCGTAGAAGTGATCACAAATTGGCCCGAAGGCAAAGACTTTGGAATGCCACCAGAGGAGGTGTTGACATGTGCTGAGGAAGCCCCACCATATAATGAACTCTCAGATAATGAGAAATGGTATGTTCTATTTACTGATGGGTCTTGTATTGTAGGAAGGCATCAAAGGTGGAAAGCTGCTGTGTGGAGTCCTACATGACGAGTCGCAGAAGCTGCTGAAGGGGAAGGTGAATCGAGTCAATTTGCAGAGGTAAAAGCCATCCAGCTGGCTTTAGATGTTGCTGAACGAGAAAAGTGGCCAATACTCTATCTCTATACTGACTCATGGATGGTGGCAAATGCTCTGTGGGGGTGGTTAAAGCAGTGGAAGCAGAGCGACTGGCAGCGCAGAGGTAAACCCATCTGGGCTGCTGAATTGTGGCAAGCTATTGCTGCCCGGCTAGGGAACCTAGTCGTAAAGGTACGTCATGTAGATGCCCACGTACCCATGAGTCGGGCCACCGAGGAACAGCGAAACAATCAGCAAGTGGATCAGGCTGCAAAAATTTTCCAAACAGACTTGGACTGGGAACATAAAGGTGAACTATTCTTAGCTCGGTGGGCCCATGACACTTCAGGTCATCAAGGAAGGGATGCAACCTATAAATGGGCCCGTGACCGAGGGGTGGATTTAACCATGGACGCTATTGCGCAGGTTATCCACGACTGTGAAACATGCGCCGAAATCAAGCAAGCTAAAAGGTTAAAACCTTTGTGGTATGGAGGACGATGGCCGAAATATAAATATGGGGAGGCTTGGCAAATTGACTACATCACACTCCCTGAAACTCACCAGGATAAGCGCTATGTGCTTACAATGGCGGAAGCAAGCACCGGATGGTTGGAAACCTATGCTGTACCCCATGCCACTGCCCGGAATACCATCCTGGGCCTTGAAAAGCAAGTCTTGTGGCGACATGGCACTCCAGAAAGAATTGAGTCAGACACTGGGACTCATTTTAAAAGCAATCTTAGAAGTAATTGGGCCAAAGAACATGGCATTGAATGGATATATCATATCCCCTATCATGCACCAGCTTCTGGGAAGACTGAGCGATACAATGGACTGTTAAAAACCACTCTGAAAGTGATGGGGGGGTGGAACCTTTAAAAACTGGGACAAGCATTTAGAGCAATCTACCTGGTTAGTTAACACCAGTGGATCCATTAATCGAGCTGGTCCTGCTCAATCAGACCTTTTACATACTGTAGAAGGGGACAAAGTCCCTGTGGTGCATGAAAGGAGTATGTTAGGGAAAACTGTGTGAGTTTTTCCTACTTCAGGCAAAGGCAAACCCATTCGTGGGACTGTTTTTGCTCAAGGACCTGGATGTACTTGGTGGGTGATGCTGAAGAATGGAGAAGTTCAATGTATACCTCAATGGAATTTAACCCTTGGTGAGAATACTCACAGTATCACAGTATCGTCAGGGTTGGGACCTCTGGAGATCATCTAAGTCCAACCCCCCTGCCACAGCAGGGACCCCTACAGCACATTGCACAGGACGGCATCCAGGCGGGTTTTGAATGTCTCCAGTGTGGGAGACTCCACAACCTCTCTGGGCAGCCTGTTCCAGTGCTCTGCCACCCTCAGAGTAAAGAAGTCCCTCCTCATGTTCAGATGGAACTTCCTGTGCTCCAGTTTGTGCCCATTACCTCTAGTCCTATCACTGGGCACCACTGAAAAAAGGCTATTCTCATCTACCTGGCACCCTCCCCTTAAGTACTTATAAGTATTGATAAGATCCCCCGAGTCTTCTTTTTTCTAGACTAAAAAGCCCCAAGTCCCTGAGCCTTTCCTCATAAGAGAGATGCTCCAGTCCCCTAATCATCTTAGTAGCCCTTTGCTGGACCCTCTCCAGCAGTTCCCTGTCCTTCTTGAACCGGGGAGCCCAGAACTGCACACAGCACTCCAGATGCGGCCTCACCAGGGCAGAGTAGAGGGGGAGGATGACCTCCCTCGACCTGCTGGCCGCACTCTTCTTGATGCACCCCAGGATGCCATTGGCCTTCTTGGCCACCAGGGCACATTGCTGGCTCATGGTCATCCTGTTGTCCACCAGGACTCCCAGGTCCCTTTCCACAGAGCTGCTCTCCAGGAGGTCAGCCCCCAACCTGTACTGATGCATGGGGTTATTCCTCCCCAGATGCAGTACCCTACACTTGCCTTTATTGAACCTCATCAGGTTTTTTTCTGCCCAACTCTCCAGCCTGTCCAGGTCACGCTGTATGGCAGCACAGCCTTCCGGCGTGTCAGCCACCCCTCCCAGTTTTGTGTCATCAGCAACCTTGCTGATGGAACACTCTATCCCTTCATCCAGGTCATTGATGAATATATTGAACAGGACTGGACCCAGTATTGACCCCTGAGGGACACCACTAGTTACTGGCCTCCAACTGGACTCTGCACCACTAACCACAACCCTCTGAGCTCTATCTGTCAACCACTGTTCAATCCACCCCACTGTCCATTCATCTAACCCACACTTCCTAAGCTTGCCTGCGAGGATGATGTGGGAGACAGTGTCGAAAGCCTTGCTGAAGTCAAGGTAGACAACATCCACTGCCCTCCCTTCATCCACCCATCCAGTCACGCCATCATAGAAGGCTATCAGATTAGTCAGACATGACTTCCCCTTGGTGAATCCATGCTGACTACTTCTGAGAACCTTCTTTTCCTCCAGATGCTTGGAGATGACCCCCCAGAATGAGCTGTTCCATCATCTTTCCAGGGATGGAGGTGAGGCTGACCGGCCTGTAGTTTCCCGGGTCATCCTTCTTGCCCTTTTTGAAGACTGGAGTGACATTGGCTTTCCTCCAGTCCTCAGGCACCTCACCTGTTCTCCAGGACCTTTCAAAGATGATGGAGAGTGGCCCAGCAATGACTTCTGCTAGCTCCCTCAGCACTCGCGGGTGCATCCCATCAGGCCCCATGGACTTGTGGGTATCCAGTTTACTTAATTGTTCTCTAACTTGTTCCTCTTCAACCAAGGGAAAGTTTTCCTTCCTCCAGACTTTCTCTGTTACTTGCAAAGTCTGGGATTCCCGAGAGCTGGCTCGAGCAGTGAAGACAGAAGCAAAGAAGGCATTCAGCAACTCTGCCTTCTCTGCATCATCCGTCACCACAGCACCCATCTCGTTCAAGAGCAGGCCCACATTTTCCCTGGTTTTCCTTTTGTCTCCTATATACTTAAAGAAACCCTTCCTATTGGTCTTGACATCCCTTGCCAGGTTCAATTCCAAAGCTGCCTTGGCTTTTCTCGTTTCTTCCCTGCATACCCTGACAGCATTCTTGTACTCATCCCAAGTCGTCAGCCCCCTTCTTCCACATCCTGTAAACCCCCTTCTTCCACCTGAGTTTTTTCTGAAGATCCCTGCTCAGCCATGCAGGTCTCCTTCCCTTGCCCGATTTCTTGCTCTTCGGGATGCACCGATCCTGAGCTTGGAGGAGCTGGTGCTTGAATATCAGCCAGCTCTCTTGAGCCCCCTTACCCTCTAGAGCCCTCTCCCATTGGATTTCTCCCATCAATTTCTTGAAGAGATCAAAGTTAGCCCTCCTGAAGTACAACATTTCAACCCTACTTGTCATTTTGTGCATACTGCACTTAATGCTGAACTCTATCTTCTCATGATCACTGCAGCCAAGTCTGCCCCCGACCTTAACACCCTCCACCAGTCCCTCTTTGTTTGTCAGTACTAGGTCCAGTAGTACACCTCTTCTTGTGGGCTCTTCCACCACCTGAGTTAAGAAGTTATCATCAATGCACTGGAGGAACCTCCTGGACTGCGCATTCCTAGCTGTGTAGCCTTCCCAACAGATATCAGGGAAGTTGAAGTCCCCCATGAGAACCAAGGCCTGTGACTGTGAGGCGATTCTCACCTGTCTGTAGAAGGCCTCATCAACTTCCCCATCCTGATCAGGTGGCCTGTAATAAACACCCACAACGGTGTCTCTCATGTTACCCTGCCCCTTAATCCTTACCCACAAGCTCTCAACTTGCTCATCATCAGCCCCCAGGGAGAGCTCCATACATTCCAGTTGCTTTTTTACATAAAGAGCAACTCCCCCACCTTGCCTTGCTGTCCTATCTTTCCTAAAGAGAACATAGCCCTCCATGACAGCATTCCAGTCATGCGAGCTATCCCACCATGTCTCAGTAATTGCAATGAGATCATGGCCCTGTGACCGCACGCAGATCTCTAACTCCTCTTGCTTGTTCCCCATGCTGCGTGCATTGCTGTATAGGCATTTCAGAGAGGCCAATGAGTGTGTAGCCCTAGAGAGGTGGTGGGCCTTCTGATTCTCAAAAGTACTAGCATCCTGCCCCACAAGTGCTGAGCTACTACACTCAGGTGACTCTCTGATGAGCCCAGTTACATCCCCATCCCCCTTCCAATCTAGTTTAAAGCTTTCTCAATAAGCCCCGCTAACTCAGTCCTGAGCTGTATGATGCTGATCACTACATAATCCTAGCAGTGTTCAATAAGTGTTTTTCAGGATAACACAGTGGTGATGAAACCTGAGCTAGCTTCGAGGGAGGTCATCCTTCCCCTCTACTCTGCCCTGGTGAGGCCGCATCTGGAGTGCTGTGTCCAGTTCTGGGCTCCCCGGTTCAAGAAGGACAGGGAACTGCTGGAGAGGGTCCAGCAAAGGGCTACAAAGATGATTAGGGGTTTGGAGCATCTCTCTTATGAGGAAAGGCTGAGGCACTTGGGTCTTTTTAGTCTAGAGAAAAGACGACTGAGGGGGGATCTTATCAATGCTTATAAATACTTAAAGGGAGGGTGCCAGGGCGATGGGAACAGTCTTTTTTCAGTGGTGTCCAGTGATAGGACAAGAGGTAATGGGCACAAACTTGAACATAGGAAGTTCCATCTGAACATGAGGAGGGACTTCTTTACTTTGAGGGTGGCAGAGCACTGGAACGGGCTGCCCAGAGAGGTGGTGGAGTCTCCCACTCTGGAGGCATTCAAAACCCACCTGGACGCCGTCCTGTGCAATGTGCTGTAGGTGACCCTGCTGTGGCAGGGGGGTTGCACTAGATGATCTCCAGAGGTCCCTTCCAACCCTGACCGTTCTGTGATTCTGTGATTCAAGTGGCGTCCAGCAAAGTCTTCCAAATGGACATGCTACCCATGGGCACAAACCACAATGAATTTCATACCATCTTTCCTGCCCTGAGATGAAATCCTGCAATCATGAAGTAAATGAACTTAATGAACTTTTGTGTATAAAGATAAATCGTAGATGAGTGACCTGCATGTATCTGTGTGTGTATAGATTTGATAGATAAAATGTAATATTTATCTGAACAAGATGCAAATGATATGGAGTAAGGGGTGGAATGTCCTGGTTTGAGGTAAAACAGGACTAATTTTGTTTATAACTTTACTTTTTAGCTGGGCCTCTTCTAACTACTGAAATTAACAGCATATTGTGCAGAAACTGTTCGCTCTCTCTGAGTGATAAGACCTGTGTTTATAGTTGATGCCCAGGCATGGTATGCAGAGAGGCTCTTGCTTATACCTGTTGCTATAACACCCAAGGCCAACCAACTTTGTTACTTGTCCCGTTGGAGGGTCGGAAGCGGAAAAGCGTCGAGGGGTCCCACCTGCGGGGAGGAGCAGACAGGACAGGTGACCCAAAACTGACCAACAGGGTATTCCATCCCATCTGCCTCATGCTCAGTATAAAAGCTGAGGGATCAAAGGATCAGCCCTTTTTCTTCAGTGGCCGACGTCCGAGGAGGACTCTGTCTGTTTGTCTGCCTTTGATCCCAATCCTGAATGCAGATCCAGAATCCAGTTCCTGTCCGTCACTGAGTCCAGCCTGGGACTTCCCCAGTGCCAGCCGGTGTTGTGATTGTCATCCTGGGAGCTTGATACAGTTTTGTATATATTTCATTATTTCCTTTTATTTTATTGTTAATATTTCATTAAAGTAGTTTAGTTCCTTCTAAACTCATAAGTCTCTTTTTCCCTCCTCTGCCTCTCTCTTTGAAGAGGGGTAGAGGGGAGCATCTGTCGGTCCCATCTGGGGTCCCTCACGTCCCCAGTAGCCGATTCAGCCTAAACCACGACAGAGACTGATTTGATTTTGTATATATTTTATTATTTCATTTTTATTATTTTATTATTAATATTTCATTAGTTTAGTTCCTTCTATACTCCTAAGTCTGTCTCTCTCTCCTGCCTCTCTTTGGAGAGGTAGGGGAGAGCATCTGTCATTCGCCCAGTGGCCGGTTCGACCCATACCACGACAATAAGGAAGACTCCAGCCTTAATTTTATGGATAAGGACTGAAAAGATTGATTGCTTCTCAGTCTTTATTCACGACAGTTCTTTACAGGTTTGGGGTGTAAGAACTGGAGCAGAAAGCTTGTTAAGAACAGTTAGATGATTACTGTAATTCTCCCTTTCTGAGACTCACTAGAGCATCACAATCAGCAGAGACCTGTACCCTTTTTAATGAAAACGTGACTGCTTTTGGTGACATTGGGAACCTTAGCAGTGCCTTGTAAATTTTGTTAGTTTGTTGTCATTTTCAGCTGAGATCAAAGCCTTGATCTGCCAAATGTGTTACTTTCCAGTTGGTTTCGCTATTTCCGAGGTAGAAAAGGCAAGGGATTAGAGGAACTTGGAGACGTAGAAAATCAGCAGATTTAGCCTAATCTAACTAGAACCTGTATTGGTGGTTACTCACTGTTTGCAAACAGTGAGTCTTTCAGTGCAGTGGTAAATACTAGCCAAGTCTTTTCTGCTTACAAGCAGTCAGGACTGCCACATGTCCTTTAATCTTTTAATTAGAAATTATAATCAGTCATCTTTTCAGGCTCTCGGGTCTCATTGCTGCCTCTCTCTTGCTTGGCAAGACAGTTATCCTCTTTGCAGTTCTCCCAGTGTTTTCCTTGCATGGGCTTCCGTGTAGCTGCTTTTCTAAGTAAGTACCATGGTCTTGCACGCTTTCCAGTATGGTCTGGGACCTCAGAAGCACTGACAGTCTCTTTTTTTGTTCCAGTGTCACTCATGTTGTCACAAATCTTTTATGGGAAATGTCTGCACAGGACTTTGCTTATAGATCTCTTGCCTCCTGAACCTGACTCTGACTACGGGCTGAAGACCTCCCTGAGGTACTCCATGCAGAAACCTACACAGGTTCAGAATTGTTGGCATCGACACTAGATGTGTGAATTTATTCAAAACTGTAGGTTACAATTTATGAGGGCACACAAACACTATCTAAAGATGGCTTTTGTTTTGGGGGAGTGTCCTGGTTTGAGGTAAAACAGGACCAATTTTGTTCAGTAGCTTCACTTCTTAGCTGGGCCTCTTTTAACTACTGAAATTAACAGCATATTGTGCAGACAGTGTTCACTCTCTCAGAGTGATAAGACCTATGTTTATAGCTGATGTCCAGACATGGTACGCAGGGAGGCTCTTGCTTATACTTATTGTTCTAACACCCAAGGCCAACCAACTTTGTTATTTGCCACGTTGGAGGGCCGGAGGCGGAAAAGCATAATGGGGTCCCACCTGCGGGGAGGAGCGGACAGGACAGGTGACCCAAAACTGACCAACAGCGTATTCCATCCCATCTGCCTCATGCTCAGTATAAAAGCTGAGGGATCAAAGGGTCAGCCCCTTCTCTTTCCCTTCTTCCTTCAATGGCCAACGTCTGAGGAGGACTCTGTATGTTCGTCTGGCTTTGGACCCGATCCTGAATTCAGAGCCGGAATCCAGTTCCCGTCCGTCACTGAGTCCAGCCTGGGACTGCCCCAGTGACAGCCGGTGTCGTGACTGTCATCTTGGGAGCTTGATACGGTTTTGTATATTTCTCATTATTTCCTTTTATTTTATTATTAATACTTCATTAAAGTAGTTTAGATCCTTCTAAACTCCTAAGTCTCTTTTTCCTCCTCTACCTCACTCTTTGAAGAGGGGTAGAGGGGAGCATCTGTCGGTCCCATCTGGGGTCCCCTACGTCCCCAGTGGCCAATTTGGCCTAAACCACCACAGATTTATTGGTGCCCAACGTGGGGCACGAGCAGTGCTCGACCAGAGCTGTGATAAATTGCCTGAATAGTTTGAATTCCGTCTTGTTCTGAGATTAGAGCAGACACCTTACAGCATGTCGTTCTTAAACGAAATGTTGTATCGTGCCTTTAAAGAGCTTTGTTTGCACTTGATTCAGTCAACACTGTTTAACCTGCCAAATGCATTGCAAAGTTTATTTACTCTTTGTGTTTTTATGCGAAGTTTTAAATGTGCTGTTTTGGTGTGGTTCACAATTCAGGTCTATAACATGATTAGTTGGGTAATGGCTCTACCTGCATATCTTGGGCATCGTGTGATGGATTCTGTTACTAATTACACTTTTGGTTCTACCTTGGGAAAGTTTACTTCGCCCTTGAATAGTTATATTAATGTGACACCATCAGAGCCGGGGCTTGGAAATGTTCTGGGCTGTGACGATAAGGATTGTTACCTCCTTAAGATCGTGATTTTGTTGTCGGTTTTCCTGCATGTGTTGCAGGGGTGCGTTTTTGTGAAATACCGGTACAGGGGTGGCTATAGGGTAACGTGCGCTGCCGCCACTCAGACCGCAGCAGCCCCGCGACGTGCAGCGGCGCGAGCCACGGCCCCGCCCAGCCCGGCACAGACACCGCCGCCGCCCGCAGCGGCACCGCCGCCGCCGGCCGCCCCCCCCACACTGCAACAGCACCAGCGACTCCGCCGCCTGTCCCGGCACAGGCAACACCACCGCCGCCGCCCGCAGCGGCACCAGCACCGCCGGCCGCCCCCGACACTGCAGCAACACCGACGCCTCCGACGCCTGTCCTGGCACAAGCGACTCCAGCCACGAGTACCGCTGCTGCTCAAACTCCATCAGAACCGGTACCAGTTGCCCCAGTCGCCAGGAAGCACAAAAAGAAGTCAGCTCATTCCCCTGTCGCTCGCGACAAGGACCAGCACGAGCCAGATAGCTTGGGAGAGAGTTCTGACAGAGACCCAGGAGAGGGCCCTTCCAAAGTAGACCCAGGAGAGGGTCCTTCTAAACCAGACAACGGAAAGAGACCTTTTAAAACAGATAGAGAGCAGAGTCCTTCTCGGGCAGCCTCATCACAGGAAGACTCAGATGTAGAGGTAATTGTTAAATCCTTCTCTATGAAGGATTTGAGAAATATTAGGAAGGACTTTAGTCGTCATGAAGGTGAAACACTCATCTCCTGGTTGCTCCGATGCTGGGATAGTGGGGCTGATACTATAAACGTAGATGGCAGAGAAGCTAAGCAGTTGGGAAACCTGGCCAAGGATGGAGGTATCAATGAAGGGATTGGGAGAAAGACACGCACTCTCAGTCTCTGGAGGTGACTGATGTCAGCCATAAAGTGCAGGTATCCCTTTAAGGATGATATCGAATGCCATCCAAGTAAATGGACCAACATGGAAAAAGGTATTAAGTACCTGAGAGAATTGGCTGTGCGAGAGGCGATTTATAGTGATAGGCAAGTGACTGTAGATCCTGATAAGATGCCATGCAAACGATCCATGCTAAAAAAGTTTGTACAAAGTGCACCATCAACGTTTTCCCACACATTGTCAACAATGGTCTGGGGAGCATCCGATACCAACACACCAACTGTAAGCGAAGTGGTTAACAAGGTACGACAGTATGAAGACAGTCTCTCTCGTCCTTTTTCTGTGGCAGCTGTGGAAAAACTGACTGTGGTCACTGAGAAAATGACTGAGACAATGGAGCAAATGACCAAGAAAATAGTTGAGCACACTGATAAACTGCTTGATACATTAACCAAGGTGGAGGAAAAATCCCATTCTTCCCCTGCACAGAACCATGTTGCAGCTACTAAGAAAACACGCCCTCCTACTCAAGAGAAAAAATACTCTCCGACTCAAGACCAATCGAACCCACTCCGAGATTTCCTGTGTCTGTGCCTCTGCAACTATGGAGAGGATATGAGGAAGTGGGATGGAGAACCTATCTCAGCCCTACAGGCACGGGTGCTTGAGTTGCAAAGTAAAGCAGATAGAAGAAAGAATTCTTACAGGAGGCATGCTGCTCCGACCTACAGTAGGCGATCGTACGGTCCAGATAGAAACAGGTACTATGGTCGACATAAGAGGTGCCCTGCCTCCAGCCAGGAGGAGGAGAGGGACAACCGAATTCATTGGGACTGTGTGGATTCGATGGCCTGGCACATTAGAGCCACAAAAGTATAAAGCCCTGGTGGACACTGGTGCACAGTGTACCCTATTGCCATCGAATCATAAAGGGGCAGAAACTGTCACTATTTCTGGAGTGACAGGCGGATCTCAAGAACTAACTGTATTAGAGGCCAAAGTGAGCCTAACTGGGAATAAATGGGAGAAACACCCCATTGTTACTGGTCCAGATGCTCCGTGCATCCTTGGCATAGACTACCTCAAGAAAGGGTATTTCAAAGACCCAAAAGGGTATCAGTGGGCTTTTGGTACAGCAGCTGTAGAGACTGAGGATGTTACACAGCTGTCAGCCTTCCCTGGTCTTTCAGATGACCCTTCTGTTGTGGGACTGCTGAGGGTTAAAGATCAGCAGGTGCCAATTGCTACTGCCACGGTGCATCGACGACAGTAGCGGACCAACCGAGACTCATTAATTCCCATCCATAACGTGATTCGACAGCTAGAAGCCAAGGAGTGATCAGCAAAACTCGCTCACCCTTTAACAGCTCTATATGGCCAGTGCGGAAGTCTGATGGGGACTGGAGACTGACAGTAGACTACCGTGGCCTGAATGAAGTCACACCACCACTGAGTGCTGCTGTGCCAGACATGCTAGAACTTCAGTATGAGCTGGAGTCAAAGGCAGCCAAATGGTATGCTACAATTGACATTGCTAATGCCTTTTTCTCTATTCCTTTAGCAGCAGAGTGCAGGCCACAGTTTGCTTTCACCTGGAGGGGTGTCCAGTACACCTGGAATCAACTGCCCCAGGGGTGGAAACACAGCCCTACTGTTTGCCACGGACTGATCCAGACTGCACTGGAGAAGGGTGGAGCTCCAGAACACCTACAATACATCGATGACATCATTGTGTGGGGTAACACAGCAGAAGAAGTTTTCAAGAAAGGTAGGAAAATAATTAAGATGATTCTGAAAGCAGGTTTTGCTGTAAAAAGTGGTAAGGTACAGGGACCTGCACAAGAGATCCAGTTTTTGGGAATTAAGTGGCAAGATGGACGTCGTAAAATCCCAAAGGACGTAATTAACAAAATAACATCTATGTCCCCACCTACTAACAAAAAGGAAACACAAGCCTTTTTAGGTGTTGTGGGTTTCTGGAGAATGCATATTCCAGGTTATAGCCAGATTGTGAAACCTCTCTACGAAGTGACTCAAAAGAAAAATAAGTTTATGTGGGGCCCTGAGCAATGACAAGCTTTGAGCAAATTAAACAAGAGATTGTGCGTGCAGTAGCCCTTGGACCAGTCCGAACTGGACGAGACATTAAAAATGTGCTCTACACCGCAGCTGGGGACAATGGCCCTACCTGGAACCTTTGGCAGAAAGCACCAGGGGAGACTCGAGGTCGACCCCTAGGATTCTGGAGTCGAGGGTATAAAGGCTCCGAGGCCAACTATACTCCAACTGAGAAAGAAATCTTGGCAGCATATGAAGGAGTTAGAGCTGCTTCAGAAGTAATTGGTACTGAGGCACAGCTCCTCCTGGTGCCCCGATTACCAGTACTGGGCTGGATGTTGAAGGGTAAAGTTCCTTCTACTCATCATGCCACCGATGTTACCTGGAGTAAGCGGGTTGCCTTAATCACACAGCGAGCTCGAATAGGAAACCCAAACCGTCCAGGAATCGTAGAAGTGATCACAAATTGGCCCGAAGGCAAAGACTTTGGAATGCCACCAGAGGAGGTGGTGACACGTGCTGAGGAAGCTCCACCATATAATGAACTCTCAGATAATGAGAAACAGTATGCTCTGTTTACAGACGGATCTTGTCGTATTGTAGGAAAGCATCGAAGGTGGAAAGCTGCTGTGTGGCGTCCTACACGACGAGTCGCAGAACCTGCTGAAGGAGAAGGTGAATCGAGTCAGTTTGCAGAGGTAAAAGCCATCCAGCTGGCGTTAGATGTTGCTGAACGAGAAAAGTGGCCAATACTCTATACTGACTCATGGATGGTGGCAAATGCTCTGTGGGGGTGGTTAAAGCAGTGGCAGCAGAGCAACTGGCAGCGCAGAGGTAAACCCATCTGGGCTGCTGAATTGTGGCAAGACATTGCTGCCCGGCTAGTGAACCTAGTCGTAAAGGTACGTCATGTAGATGCCCACATACCCATGAGTCGGGCCACCGAGGAACAGCGAAACAATCATCAAGTGGATCAGGCTGCTAAAATTTTCCAAACAGACTTGGACTGGGAACATAAAGGTGAACTATTCTTAGCTCGGTGGGCCCATGACACTTCAGATCATCAAGGAAGGGATGCAACCTATAAATGGGCCCGTGACCGAGGGGTGGATTTAACCATGGACACTATTGTGCAGGTTATCCACGACTGTGAAACATGCGCCGAAATCAAGCAAGCTAAAAGGTTAAAACCTTTGTGGTATGGAGGACGATGGCTGAAATATACGTACGGGGAGGCTTGGCAAATTGACTACATCACACTCCCTCAAACTCGCCAGGGTAAGCGCTATGTGCTTACAATGGTGGAAGCAAGCACCGGATGGTTGGAAACCTATGCTGTACCCCATGCCACTGCCCGGAATACCATCCTGGGCCTTGAAAAGCAAGTCTTGTGGCGACATGGCACTCCAGAAAGAATTGAGTCAGACACTGGGACTCATTTTAAAAGCAATCTTATAAGTAATTGGGCAAAAGAACATGGCATTGAATGGATATATCATATCCCCTATCATGCACCAGCTTCTGGGAAGATTGAGCGATATAATGGACTGTTAAAAACCACCCTAAAAGCAATAGGTGGTGGAACCTTTAAAAATTGGGACAAGCATTTAGAGCAAGCTACCTGGTTAGTTAACACCAGGGGATCCATCAATCGAGCCGGTCCTGCTCAATCAGACCTTTTACATACAGTAGAAGGGGACAAAGTCCCTGTGGTGCATGAAAGGAATATGTTAGGAAAAACTGTCTGGGTTTCTCCTCCTTCAGGCAAAAGCAAACCCATTCGTGGGACTGTTTTTGCTCAAGGACCTGGATGTACTTGGTGGGTGATGCTGAAGGATGGAGAAGTTCAATGTGTACCCCAAGGGAATTTAACCCTTGGTGAGAATACTCGATCCTGAGCTGTATGATGCTGATCACTACATAATCCTAACAGTGTTCAATAAGTGTTTTTCAGGATAACACAGTGGTGATGAAACCTGAGCTAGCTTCATCATGTGGCGTCCAGCAAGCTCTTCAAGATGAACATGCTACCCATAGGCACAAACCACAATGAATTTCGTACCATCTTTCCTGCCCTGAGATGAGATCCTGCAATCATGAATCAAATGGACTTAAACTTTTGTATATAAAGATAATCGTAGATGAGTGACCTGCATGTATCCATACATATATATATATCCTCTGTGTGTGCATAGATTTGATAGATAAAAGTAATAGTAATCTGAGCAAGATGCAAATGGTATGGAATAAGGGGTGGAATGTCCTGGTTTGAGGTAAAACAGGACCAATTTTGTTCAGTAGCTTCGCTTCTTAGCTGGGCCTCTTCTAACTACTGAAATTAACAGCATATTGCGCAGACAATGTTCACTCTCTCAGAGTGATAAGACCAATGTTTATAGCTGATGTCCAGGCATGGTACGCAGGGAGGCTCTTGCTTATACTTATTGTTCTAACAACCAAGGCCAACCAACTGTGTTATTTGCCACGTTGGAGGGTCGGAAGCGGAACAGCATAATGGGGTCCCACCTGCAGGGAGGAGCAGACAGGACAGGTGACCCAAAACTGACCAACAGCGTATTCCATCCCATCTGCCTCATGCTCAGTATAAAAGCTGACGGAGCAAAGGGTCAGCCCCTTCTTTCTCCCTTCTCTTTCCCTGCTTCCTTCAATGGCCAACGTCTGAGGAGGACTCTGTCTGTTCGTCTGGCTTTGGACCCGATCCTGAATCCAGATCCGGAATCCAGTTCCCGTCCGTCACTGAGTCCAGCCTGGGACTGCCCCAGTGCCAGCCGGTGTCCTGATTGTCATCCTGGGAGCTTGATACGGTTTTGTATATTTCTCATTATTTCCTTTTATTGTATTATTAATATTTCATTGAAGTAGTTTAGATCCTTCTAAACTCCTAAGTATCTTTTTCCTCCTCTGCCTCTCTCTTTGAAGAGGGGTAGAGGGGAGCATCTGTCAGTCCCATCTGGGGTCCCCTATGTCCCCAGTGGCCGATTTGGCCTAAACCACGACAGGGAGTTATTGTTTCTACTGCAAAGTCTACTCCATCCATATGTGCTGTCTCGACAGAGATTAAATCTGAGACTGCACACAGACAATCTTTCATGTAAGGAGAGCTTCCCATTCATTCATCACAATGATTTTTCTTAACAAGAATGAGCACAGCCCATTAACACAAAACTATATTTTCAATAAGGTTAATACTCCAGCAATGTATAATTACAATCTAATAATTTAACACTCAGTAGCACTGTAAGACAAACTGTAAAGGACTTTGATTATTACAGTTCACAAATGGACCAGAAAAGCTATTTACTATCATTACAAAGTTGGTTCATATTGGGGGATTTAGCACAGAGGGAAAGCACTGCATACTACACAAATTTCATTTTACAGCTCTACTAACCAACTGTGTAAAAACTGGAATCTGTCCCCATGTCTTGTGAAGGATTTTTCCCATAACATTAAAAAAAACCAAAACAAGCCTCAAAAATAGTGAAATTTTGCAACTGTAGCATTAATAGGACCCTGCTGAAGTCTAATTCCAAACATTCAGTGTCTTTAAGGCATTTAATACCACATTTTTGTTTCTGTACCATTCTTTTTAATAACAGCATATAATTAAAACATCTGTAAAATGCTGACAGTTTTAATTTTATGTAAAATCTGAAAAACAAAAAACCCAGGATCTGTTCTAATGAGAGGAAAGATATCAACATTAGTTATTATTAAAAAATGGTGATATTTTAATTTAAAAGTCACTTCTCAATGTGCATAATTTCTACCGTTAAATTAGAGCAGAGCAGAGGCATACTCAGTGAAATCACTACAGGCTGACTAAGGCTCTGTTAGTCTTTGAGATTTATATATAGAATCATAGAATGGTATAGGTTGGAAGGGACCTTAAAGACCATCTAGTTCCAACTCCCCCTGAAATGAGCAGGGACACCTTCCACTAGACCAGGTTGCTCAAAGCCCCATCCAACCTGACCTTGAACGCTTCCAGTGATGGGGCCTTGACAACTTCTCTGGGAAACCTGTGCCAGTGCCTCACCACCCTCAGAGTGAAAAATTTCTTCCTAATATCTCATCTAAATCTACCCTCTTCCAGTTTGAAGCCATTACCCCTCATCCTATCACTACATGCCCCTGTAAAAAGTCCCTCTCCAGCCTTCTTGTAGGCGCCCTTCAGATACTGGAAGGCTGCTATAAGGTCTCCCTGGAGCCTTCTCTTCTCCAGGCTGAACAACCCCAGCTCTCTCAGCTTGTCCTCATAGGAGAGGTGTTCCAGCCCTCCGATCATCTTTGTGGCCCTCCTCTGGACCTGCTCCAACAGGTCCATGTCCTTCTTATGTTGGGGGCTCCAGAGCTGGATGCAGTATTGCAGGTGGGGTCTCACGAGAGCGGAGTAGAGGGGCAGAATCACCTCCCTTGACCTGCTGGCCACATTTATTATAATGCAGCCCAGGATATGGTTGGCCTTCTGGGCTACGATCACGCATTGCCGGCTCACGTTGAGCCTCTCATCCACCAACACCCCCAAATCCTTCTCCTCAAGGCTGCTCTCAATCCATTCTCTGCCCAGCCTGTACTTGTGCATGGGATTGCCCCGGCCCACATGCAGGACCTTGCACTTGGCCTTGTTGGACTTCATGAGGTTCGCACAGGCCCACCTCTCCAGCCTGTCCAGGTCCCTCTGGATGGCATCCCTCCCCTCCAGTGTGTTGACTGCTCCACCCAGTTTGGTGTTGTTGGCAAACTTGCTGAGGGTGCACTCCATCCCAACATCCATGTCACCAACAAAGATGTTAAATAGTACCAGTCCCAGTACTGACCCTGAGGAACACCACTTGTCACTGCTTGCCACTTGGACATCGAACTGTTGACCACAAGTCTTTGAGTGTGCCTGTCCAGCCAGTTCCTTATCCACCGAGTGGTCCATCTGTTGAATCCATTTCTCTACAATTTAGAGACCAGGATATCATGTGGGACAGTGTCAAACACTTTGCACAAGTCCAAGTAGATGACGTCAGTTGCTCTTCCCTTGTCCACCGCCGCTGTAACCCCTTCGTAGAAGGCCACCAAATTTGTCAGGCATGACTTGCCCTTGGTGAAGCCATGTTGGCTCTCACCAATCACCTCCTTTTTTTCCATGTGCCTTAGCAGAGTTTCCAGGAGGATTTGCTCCATGATCTTGCCAGGCACAGAGGTGAGACTGATAGGCCTGTAGTTCCCTGGGTCTTCCTTTTTAAAAATGGGGGTTATGTTTCCCCTTTTCCAGTCAGTGGGAACTTCACCGGACTGCCACAACTTCTCAAATATGATGGATAGTGGCTTGGAAACTTCATCTGTCAGTTCCCTCAGGACCCACGGATGAATCTCATCAGGTCCCATGGACTTGTGCACCTTCAGGTTCCTCAGCTGGTCTCAAACCTGGTCTTCTCCTACAGTGGGCAGTACCTCATTCTCCCAGTCCCTGCCTTTGCCTTCTGCAACTTGGGCGGTGTGGTTAGAGCCCTTCCCAGTGAAGACTGAGGCAAAGAAGTCGTCGAGTATCTCTGCCTTCTTTCCACCTTGGCTAAGGCTGTAGTCCCATATGAATTGGCAGAAACACTCAAAATACTGTCTTTTTCTATCTAGAAAAGACCTAGAGAGCAACATAGGAAAACTGCAGGGGCTCAGGCGATACATGGCAACTTTTCAATATCTAGGCCCTTTGCTGATCTCTCTTGGTATTAATACAATGGGTGTAAATAAAAGAAGAATTTGGCCACATATTTGCTTATCCACAACAGCGCAAAAAGGCAGAAGCTTCAGGTCTGTGCTGAGTCTTCAATGTGAAGTGTCCCACTGAGATCCACCAAGACAGCTTTCAGCACACACCAACCTGCCATCCTTCCTTCCCCAGGGAAAAGGCAAATAAATGAAACAATAAAAAACTGGTTAGCAGAAAATGGATAATAAAAATAAGGAACTCAGTTAAGCGCCTCATTTGTGCCAAGCCCGGTATTACTCAGAATATTACTTGCAGTATTAAATGGGCCCCTTTAGACAGAGAAATAAAAGGCAGTGTTTAAAAAAAATACATAATTGATGGGGTGGTATTTTCCCAAAGACTCTATATATGGAAATCAGGTGCTATTTGTTTTTTAAGTGCCTTTATTTGTGCACGTCAAAAAATTCTCCAAACTACTAAGACTGTTGGGAAGAGGATCATTAGGTCTGGCATTGCTGGTTCAAGACCTCAGCAAGCACATTTTGGCAAGCCCCATCGACACCAGCAGCGCTGTTCAAGTAAAAATAAATACAATACTACTAAGCGATGATACAGTGCCGACTATAAAGCTCAAAATGCTCTGCAAAAATGGATATTGTTAATTTTATTTTTGTAAGTGAGATCTATAGTGATCCAGCCCACAATTTGGGTGCCCTAAACTCTTAGGCTATTCAGTGGTTGACTGTCTGAGTGCCAGCATGGATTTAGCCTGGAAGCTCTCAGGGCTCAAGGATATTCAACACCCCAAAGGGTTACTCCTTCCTCTTGCAAAGGGGACAGTCAAGCAGTTTTTCTACAGCAAGCTTGTGTGTCACACAAACAGGTACAGTAGACTCAGCTCAAAACAGAAGCCAGCATTCAAAGGGTAAAGGCACCGGGGAAGAAAACAGTCAGGTTACATGCAAGTCATCTGGCTAAAAAGATGTCTTCAGAAACTAGTACTTCTCCTTATGTGTGCTGCAAGTGCTGTACTTTGCTCCACAAGCAAGTTTTCTGAGCTATTTCTTAGCAATTGTCTAACAGGGAAGCTTTTGTCCTGTTTATTAGACAATAACGACTATCTGATCTGTCATCATGATTTTATGTTGAGCCCTTTTGGTTATAGACAGAACATGTAACGTACTTTTAAAAAACAGGCAGAGTAGTCAACACCATGATTAGAACCTGCCTTAATAAATTTAATTTTCTATCAGGACAGTTTTATCTTTGCAGACCGTTTTGGCAATGATCAAGATCATGTAAACTTGATGTCTCAAGTACAAGACATGCAGAAAACTTTGAGATTCCACTTTCCTGCTGGTTCCCTGCAATAAGGAAAAATAAATAAAAATGCTTATTTTATCGTATGCCTGTTGCTACACAGGCCAAGGTTAAATGTCTGTGATACAAAATTGATAACAGGACTCCTAAGGGAGTTTCATCAATTGCATGGGAAAAGAGGGCACCAGGTTTCTATGACATCTTTTCTGAGTAAAATACTTAGTGCAGACTAAGTGCCTGAGCAGAATGGAATTTGCATGACTCAACATTATCTCCATGACAAAAAACCTCTCTTCCCTCAGACACTTCAACTCTGGCACAGGGAATTTTGAGTGCTGAGAGAGATTAAAAAGAGAACTGAAGAAGGTGCTATTATATAAATTCTCTAGCCAAAGACACATAACTACAGAGCAACTGCACCATGCCTGCATGGATAGCACAGCTAAGGACGGGGATAGAATATCCTAGGTTAGCAGAAATGGATTTTTTTTTTTTTTAATTCCTCTTTTACCCTATATCTCCATTAGTTCTCCTGTTCACAGTGTATTTATTTGGGCAGTACAGAAGTTATTTGCAGAGCCATTTCAGCATAGCCTAATTTTAACTATAAAGCTCATGGCCTAGCAAGGAAGTCCTAAAAAACCTTCAGTACCTCTGTTTGCATAATGGCAGCCCAACACATCAGGGTGTGAGAAACACGCTCACTGTATTGAATTTTAGTCAGGGGCAAATTCGGTGGAGCAAAGGATATTTATTACAGCGCTGGGAGCTACACAGGGGATTTCTCCTCCTGTGCCTCAGTTTCCCCATTACAAACGCGGGTTTTTATTCCATATTCCTCATACCTATTCATGTTTTTTCTTCGAAAACATTTGCATAATCAATGAGTTTCCAGAACACAACCTCCCCCCAATTACATAGTCCATGAGTTCTTGGAATGCAACCCACCCCCAAACATGCCCCCTCCCCTCTAGCGGCGCAGGCGCTGTGCTTCTTGGTGGTCATTGGAGTCTTTATCACCTTGTCCTCCTAGTGGCTTGTTTACTCTTCACACTCCTGTGGTTATCTTGGCTAACGACACCACCTTTTGTTTTTCACAACGATCCAGTACTTTCAACTGTTGTTTTCTTCTGATATCCAATCTAACACTATCCCTTCCCCCAAACGCATAGCAAGCACATACCTGTCTTAGCTGAAGCCATAGCAAGCACACATCCATCTTAGCTGAAGCTGTAGAAAACACACATCCATTTTAGCTGAAGCAAAATTCTTTTGTTAAATTACTTATTACAAGGGGAACCTCACCTTCATGATGCCATTATAGTTACAGCAAGGGGATGAAGCCATATACAATAATTCGGGCTGGTCAGGACACGAGGGACCATTCAGTTCGACTCCCACCCGGCCTTTGGTGGTCTGAGGGGCCTACGTGCCGTACAGGGACGCAACAAGGTGCTCACAACCGATGGGGAAAGAGGCCTTGTCCCCTTGTGGGGCCTTTCCCTCAGACAATTGCACAAGCCGAGCAGCAAAGCTGGAGCCCCTGAAGCCACCGGCGAGGCCCAGGACAAGGCAGCAGAGCAGCCCAGACCTGTGCTGAATGGAGCCCCTCCAGAGGCGCCCACCCAGCACCACAGAGAGCCCACACGGCCTCCTCTGTGGGCCTGCCATTACCCCCTGAGGAGCCGGGGAGCCCCGGGGCCAGTTCCCTGCCCCACAAGGATGGCTACCTTCCCCTTCCCTCCCTTCGCCACGATGAAAAGGGCGTGAGGATACCTCAGTTCCCTCCCTCCCCCACCAAGGAGATAGTACCGCCTCTTTCCGCCAGTTTACAATGGGCAGGTGGGCCGGTCCATCATCTGGCGGGGGAGTCTCCGAGCTCAGCGGGCTCCCCTTTCCCGTGAGGCGGATGGTTCCGCCCGCTTGTTCGCGCCCGAAGGCGGGCGGGCCCACTCGGACGAGAAGGGAGAGCAACCACCCCTCCCCGTGACTAATCTGCCTCCAGCCGCCCCACCGGCCTGCCCGCCGCCACCCCCTCTCGGAGCCGGGGCTGCCCGGCCGAGCGCCGGGGTCCGCCTGCCACCGGCACGACAGCCACAGCGGCGGAACCGCAGCGGCGCTCAGCCCCTCAAGGGCCGGTGTTGCCGGCTGGGCTGAGGCAGCGGGCGACAGGCAGCACGGCGGGCAGCCCGCGGGGGCCAGGGCGGCGCTGAGGGGCGGAGAGCGCGCGGCGCCTCACGCGGAGTGCGGGAACCGCCATAAGGGGCGGGCGGCTCTAGCGGGCAGAGGCGGTGTGAGGGTCGGGGTGACAGCTGCTTCATGCCCCAGCCGGCCTGGTCACCCCGGCTGAAGGCGCCCAGCGAAGTATGCGGGGACGTTTTGAAGATCAGCTGTGATCGTAAGGACTGTGCTTCACCCAGGACAGCTCGTGTGTGGAGACCACTGTAGCTGTGGCGGCAGTGGAGCATGCCCTGCTCACCTGGAGGAGAGAAAATGCACAGAAAACATGGGTAGATGCAATTGGATTTTAAGCTGCTGCAGTTAGGATTTCGTAAGAAATGGGGACACATCGATAAATTGGTATGATATACATTCACAGTTTTATACTGTGAAGGTACATCAAAAAAGCAAACGTATATAAGAGAGTACAATTCTAAATTAATAACATTGCAACCAAAGGTGAGATATCAAGGATAATTAAAGTGAGTTTGAGATTCATTTATTTGTGTAAAAACCCATTACCTTCTTACTTTTCCCCTTTGCCTGTCCCCATGCCCTTCAAAACCTTTAAGAAAAACGGTACAGAATCGATCCCTTATTCCTGTCTGTATTTGCACTAAAGACTGTTAAGTGTCTCACAAGCTCCCTTTTCCCTACACAGCCAGCCACGACTGGTACCACCACACTGCAATCCACTGCTGCAAAAGCATCTTCTGTTTACGAATCCTTACTAGAACCAATTATTCTGCACTGGAAAGTCTTAGTCCTCATCCTGATCTGTAAAATATTCTGGTTATTGTCATTTCTGTGCCAGGTATGAGTGATACTGCTCTTCATGGTTTGAAGTGACAGCTGGATTGCAGACTACTTTGCATGTGGAGCTCTTTGCCGGGTGGAAACTTTTTTACAGGTTCCCTGTTACTGAACCCCTGCCAGGTTTGAGGTGCTTCGCCTTGTTTAAACTTAGTCACAGCAGAACTGCTCAAAGCCACATGAGGAGGTGGCAGCAGCAGCTGTATTCCTTTGCTGTTTCTCTCTACACCCCTTTCTCTGCCTGTCTGCTGTCTACCCTTTTGCCCTCATCCCTGCTCATTACCTGGGAGACCTAATCTTCAGCTGCCGCCCCACTTTGAATCACTATTTTGCATCTGCCAGGTAAAACGTCCCAGTTTTGCCTCAAATGCAGGATTCCTGCTGCACAGAACCACTGCTCCTTTTTACCACATGTGCCTAATTGATTTTGAAGTGATCTGCCCACGTGCATAAGTCATGCATTGAAACCAGCCTTTTTGAAAGGACAGGAAGGTGGGGGAAATAACTTTTCACCCGTTTTTAATCTGCTTGTAATCTTTAGTACTGGCTTTTATTTTAGTAAGAACTAGTGTTTTAACAGTCAATACAATTGATACGCAAGCTGTGCTTCAAACCATTCAGTACTCCAATCCAATGCATCAGCAATGGAAATATCTACTGCTGCTTTTTTGCAAAAAAATTACAAAAATACAAGAAGGTCTGCATACCTTCCATGTTTTATCTGTTCCACATACATACTGTGTGGTTTCCATGAAAGACAGATATGTGAAAATAACTGATCCAGACCATACCCTTGTCACCTCTGAATTACACAAAGATCATGATAAAGAAATACTTTATAATATATCTACCTACTCTAGAATTTAAAGCCTAGTGTGATCCTATTCTGCCTCTGGCCAATGTTACCACAGTTCATTAGGTTTGCTATGTAAACCAAAATACAGCTTCACAGCGAAGAGATGATACAAGTGCCACAGGGATGAGAACAAAGTATTTCATGTAGGAACAGTAACTCTGGTATCTGGACCAGGATGAAGCTGAGTTTTGAGATACTCCCACTGTACACAGATATAGAATGAGTTATGAAAGAGAGTGCCTAACTTAGAAACTCAGACTCATAGTTTCAATTTCAGTAAGTTGTTAATTTAATAAAGGAAGATGGAGGGCGGGGGAAGAAGCAGCAGTAATAGAAGAGGCTGCAAATTTGCAGATTTTAAAAAAGAATTGCATTTGAAAAGGGCAGAGCGTTCCACTCCCACATTTCCCAAGAAGCTCAGAATACAAACAGTTCCCCACCTCCAACACGCTAATCACCACACAGAAGTTTAACACATATTTTAAGAAGTATAATAACCCTTGACAGAACAGTAATAAATGCTAATCACTAATATCACCTGCTAGTCTAAATTAACACAGAGTTGCCCAGCTTTAGGTACAGCTTTCTTAGATTTTGCATAGCAATCGCACCTATTTTCAACCTACTTCACCATTAGCACGAAACGTTCTTGATTTGAAAAGTCAATCAAACACCATGAGAAAAATCCTGTTCTCAATCAAACTGGGAAAATTCAACTTCCAAAAGCAACTGAACCAGGACTTTACCCAGCTAGTTTTGTCTCCCTCAATATCACAACTGTACTCCAATAATTTATATAATGTTTTCAGAGCCCAATTAATATCCTCTTAAATAGCACTGTGTAGTAATTGAAATAAAAAAAAAACACTGTTGTTTTTCTTAATTTAAAAATAAATTGAGAAGCGTACTGAAGGAAATTCATCCCTGAGTAATGAAATGTTTAAAAACCGCATCCTATCGACAATCATTGCAATGTGTTATGATGCATACCCGAACGGTCAACACTATTCACAGGCAGCAACAGAACTTGTCAGAGTCCAATATATTTGCAGCATTGTCGCATTGATCCACATGTCTTGTTTAATGAAACTGTGAGTTTTGGAAATAGGATAAATAGAAAGAGTGTCTTTATTATTTTAAGTTGAATGTCAAATTGACTACTAAACCCTGCCGGATCCCAGAAAACTCAGAGCAGTGATGGTTAGCAACTTGCTTCTTTGGGTGTCCAAAAAGATTTTCACCAGGTATCTTCAACCAAACAACAGGAGGAGAACGATTGTAATGGAGTTCACTGCTATTAATGGCACTGTAGAAAAAAAACAAACAAGAGCAATTGTGAAAATTTTCTTCTGCACATCACAAAGTGACAGAACTTCTTATCTTGGGAGACTACCTTTTAAGGAACAAAATCAATCAAAATTTTAAAAATAAACTGAATTTTCTTATGCAAAAATCAGGATTAGCGGAAGGAAACAGAATCAAAGCCTAGGATACTGAAAATTAGGAAGCAACAGCATAAATATTTGTATATGGCCCATCATGTTATAACTTTGACCCAAACAAACCTTTCTGCAAATGAAAAAAACCAACATCTACCTGGACTTGTGCAAAGCATTTGACACTGTCCCACACAACATCCTGGTCTCTAAACTGGAGAGACATGGATTCGACAGATGGACCACTCGGTGGATAAAGAACTGGCTGGATGGTCGCACTCAAAGAGTTGCAGTCAACGGCTCCATGTCCAAGTGGAGAGCAGTGACGAGTGGTGTTCCTCAGGGGTCGGTACTGGGACCTATACTATTCAACATCTTTGTCAGCGACATGGACAGTGGGGTAGAGTGCACCCTCAGCAAGTTTGCTGATGATACCAAGCTGTTTGGCGAGGCAGACATGCTGGAGGGGAGGGATGCCATCCAGAGAGACCTGGAGAGGCTGGAAAGGCGGGCCCATGCCAACCTCATGCAGTTCAACAAGGCCAAGTGCAAGGTCCTACACCTGCGTCGGGACAATCCCAAGCACAAATACAGGCTGGGTGGAGAATGGATTGAGAGCAGCACTGAGGAGAAGGACTTGGGGGTGCTGATTGACGAGAAGCTCAACATGAGCCAGCAATGTGCAATCGCAGCCCAGGCGGCCAACCGTATCCTGGGCTGCATTATAATAAATGTGGCCAGCAGGTCAAGGGAGGTGATTCTGCCCCTCTACTCTGCTCTCGTGAGACCCCACCTGGAGTACTGCATCCAGCTCTGGAGCCCCCAACATAAGAAGGGCATGGACCTGCTGGAGCGCGTCCAGAGGAGGGCCACAAAGATGATCGGAGGGCTGGAACACCTCTCCTATGAGGAGAGGCTGAGAGAGTTGGGGCTACTCAGCCTGGAGAAGAGAAGGCTCCAGGGAGATCTTATTGCGGCTTTCCAGTACCTAAAGGGGGCCTACAGGAGAGCTGGGGAAGGACTTTTTACTAGGGCATGTAGTGATAGGACGAGGGGGAATGGCTTCAAACTGGAAGAGGGTAGATTTAGATGACATATTAGGAAGAAATTTTTCACAGTGAGGGTGGTAAGGCACTGGAACAAATCGCCCAGGGAAGTTGTGGAAGCTCCATCCCTGGAGGTGTTCAAGGCCAGGCTGGATGGGGCCTTGGGCAACCTGGTCTAGTGGGAGGTGTCCCTGCCTATGGCAGGGGGGTTGGAACTTGATGATCTTCAAGGTCCCTTCCAACCTAAACCATTCTATGATTTTATGATCTCAAAATCAGTTTCTATCCTTGGCTTTGCTGCAATTTAAAAAAAATGTATCAGTTTTTACTCTGTGGTGAGCAAGACAGGGAAGATTTGTTAAGTCCTGTTTGTTATCACATATAAAAGGAATTTTTGTTGTGCTTTATAGTAAAAAAAACTATCAGTCACGTGCATGTGTGTCAGGGCAACCCCTAGCACAAATACAGGCTGAGTGGAGAATGGATTGAGAGCAGTCCTGAGGAGAAGGACTTGGGGGTGTTGGTTGATGAGAAGCTCAACATGAGCTGACAATGTGCGCTCACAGCCCAGAAGGCCAACCGTATCAAAAGAATTGTGGCCAGCAGGTGGTAGGGAGGTTGGAACTAGATGATCTTTAAGGTCCCTTCCAGCTCTAACCATTCTGTGATTCTATGAAATAGCAGCTCTTTGGTAAAAGAATCCTAATACCGATGTTACTTCATTAAAGCACAGAAACAAAACTTTACAGACAATATTCTTTAAACAAAAGATAGTCACCTTACCTCTCATAATGGTTCGTACAGATCGAATGAGGTTCGTTAGCTGTGCTTTAATTCCCGGTTCCTCTCCAAATCCTCCAATCCCTTGATCACTTCCCCAGCCAACTGCGTCACACAAACACAACTAGATATATTAGAAGAAAAACCCCAAAACCATACAAGAAATGCTATCAGCAATATTAATGAGTGATCTATCTTGAATATGGTTATCACTAACATTAGAAAAAAACAAACTAAAAACCAATAGGTTTTATTTCAAGGTCAGATTTTAAAACAACATACTGAAAACTGTTAAACCTTTTAACAAATTCAACAATAATGAAATAATGACAGATCGGTGTTTGTAAAGGAAACCCTTACTTTTTAAATGCACTACTGTTCCCAGCGTGCCAGAGAAATAAATTAGTTTATTTGGGCTTCAAAAAAAACACCCTCCAACATAAAAACAAATAAACTACAATCTGTTCATAGTCCTTTACCAGAAGATAAAATAGGGGGAGTAGGGGAGTCCTCTCGCCCACCAGCCTTGCCAGCTGCTGCTTCCCACTCAAATGAGCTTGGAGTTATTCCCGAGTCACCTGGGACCAACAAGTGGCTCAACCTGTCAGTCCCCACATCTGCCTTTTCCTCGAGCTGCTGCTCATCAGGAAAGCAAAAGAAAACTCCCAATTCAGCAGATCCCTCATGGTGAATCATACAGGAGAATGGGATCGCTATCATGCACTCCTGCCAAAAACCCTAGCTCAGCCTGACTTGGCAAAGTCAGGATTCTCCGGATCAGGAAAGTGGGAAACCTTGGATCATTAGTAATTTTTTTCTGGAATGTCCTGATTTGAGTGATGCAGGACTAATTTCTCTTCTAACGCTTAGGAAAACTGCACTTTTAGAAGACTCTAGTGTCTGAATTTGTGACAATACTTACTTTCTAGCCAACTATGGTGTGCGGGTTTCAAGGTCTCAGTGCTTTTGAGCTTGCCAGGTGCAGAGACGAGGAGCGACACCCGGGCACTTGACCCAAGCTGGCCAGTGGGATTATTTCATACCATCAACATCACATTCCCTATAAATTAGAAAGTTTGCTGCAAAGTTCTCTCTCTCCCTTGATGGCTGTGATCCTGAGAACTTCTTGTCCCGGTGCTGGAGCCCTGATCCCTTCCTCCTGAAGCCATAGCACTCACAGTGTCTGACATTTGCTGTCCACTGCTGGAAGTGCACAGCTTTCTACTGATAGAATGGGCTGAGTATAATCCTTGTGTATTTTATATTAATATTGGGATCACTATTGGTTCTTTAGTGCTATTAATGTTACTTATCTAATCTTACTCTATTAAATCTGTTTATACTTCAACTCCCAGGTTTCCTTGTTTTTTCCTGATTCCCTTTCCTGGGTGGGGAGGGGTCATCGGGTGATAGAATGATTGTCTAAATGACAATAAGTTGTTATGGGTTTCTCAAACCATAACACAGGTCTTTGCAGATCTTTGTGTCAGTGGCTTTTCTGTGTTTTGCAGGGTTTTGTTTTCTTTTGAAGGACAAGGATGTCCAACCTTCTCCGGTATGGCAGAAATGCAAGCATAAAAGGTGCAAAGACTGAGAAACGCTATCATCCCATCAAAAAAAGGCACAAGGAGATGAAAGAACCCACCTCACACTGTCACAACACAATCATAGAACAGTTTGGGTTGGGAGGAACATCCCAACTTCCGGCACAAATAAGCACAAAATAGTAAAAAAAAAAAGAAATTATGGAGAAAAAAAAAAAGAGACAAAGCAATGACAGGAGCGACATCAACTGCACCGACAGAAAATCCAACCTCAAGACCGAACCCCCAAAGCAATTCCTGGCACGTTGATACTCAAGGCCGGTACAGGGTGGGGGGCCGCGGCACCGGGTCCCGCGGTGCCCGGCAGGCTGGGAGAGGCCTCCGTGCCACCGGGCGGCCTCGCCGAGCCCGCTGCAAGCACCCCCGAGAGTCGGCCGGTACCTCTCGCCGGGGCCCGGGGGGGTTTCTCCCATCAGGAGGCCCCGCCGGGCCGGGCTGTATATCGAGGCGTGGGGGGTGGGACGCGCCGCCGCGGCCAGGCCTGGCCCGGACTTTCCCGCCCCGTTCCCGGTCGGTCGCTCGGTGAGGGCTCACCATGTCGAAGGAATCGCTCCTCATGCAGCACGGCGACGGCATTAACGACGAGGAGCGCAACCTGCAGCAGCGAGTACAAAGTGAACACCATGGCGAACCGCCGGGACGGGAACTGGCGCCCGAGCGGGACGTAGCGGGTGGGGTTTGGGAATGGGGCGGGGCTTGGGAATGGGGCGGCCCCGCCACTTTCCAAAGCCCCGCCCCCTCGCCCCGCCCCTCCGAGTAGCCACGGCCGGGTGCTGATAATAATAACTGCAGCTCAAGGATACTGTAAAGTTATTGATGCATAAATATACATTTTTTCCCCCTTGCATCTTTCAGGCCGATTGGCTGAAGGGAGTGATTTGCATAATCCCTCTGTTTTTATTTCTCAGTAAGCACACAATATGCAAAACTCAACTCTGGATGGTTGATAGCTTTTATTACTCAATCAAGGTAGAATGATTTGCATAATCACTGTGCTTTGACAGTTATTAGACTCATTCGCCGCAATAAAAATGATAACTTTGGGCTTAACGTGGTGGACTGGAGAGACCCCACCTCAATTCCTTGCCCTGCCACAGCCTTCTGATACGATCTAGGTAAATTATACACAGTCTATCAATTTATACCATATCACATCATATCATATCAATCATCACATTCTATTCTATTCTATTCTATTCTATTCTATTCTATTCTATTCTATTCTATTCTTTCCATGCTTCAGCTCTGGGTTGAGCCACTCACCAGCGAGCGTGAGATGATCTGATACTTCGGCAGCAAACGAGCATCAGGACCATATGATCGACAGAAACTCAGACACCAGATGAATTAGCCATGGAGAAACCCACACCTCAGCTGTTTCTTGTCTTCAGCTTTCCTTTCCAAAACACTTTCTTTAGTATAGTCAATTACATAGTGTTATGCATCTAAATAATCATTACTATTAAATTACGTTACATTTTAACAGCTGGAACTGGAAGCAGGAGAAAGCACCCCATCATCAGAGCCACAGCATATTTTGTTACTAACTTACTCCCCAAATTACTAATATTAATTAAGGGAGATGATAGAATAGAGAATAAAAATCAAACATATTCATCAGAGTTTTGTTATCTGCTCAAAAATATTTGTCATTTCAGTCTCAAAAAGGAGTATAGTCTCAATTCAGGGAAGCGAGTAAAACATCTATTGCACTTCCAGTGGAATCAATATTATTTAAGCATATGCTGAGGTGTTTTGTTATATGAAAAGACAAAATATTTCCAAATGTTGGCTCCAATTCTGCAAACACTTATGTGTACACTTGGCTTCACATATGTCAGCAGTTTGTGGCACTACTCGGGTGTAGTGGCACATGTGAACACGCACTTGCAAGCTCAAGGAATTCCAACATAAATTCTTTATTTCTCATCTACATTTTTAAATTGGGTATAACTACAAACCTCCTCAAAACTGTCAGTTTAATGTTTTAAAATGGAGCCATTTATACTTATGCAGAGGCCCCCAAAGTTTGCAAAAAAGCTTGTTTTAATCATTCAAACCATCTTTTTCTGTGTGTCTATAAATAATAAAAAAGGCTGATCTTGATTTTTACCGATCTCCACACACACACACAAAGTCAATATTGGGCTGAAAAGATTTCATCCCAAAGGTCGTTACTATTTTTTAAGAAGTTGTGAGTGCTGGCAGATAATGGTCTCACAAATGGAACTGCCTTTTGTTCTCAGGCATAACTTAGGGCATTATGGCAGTAATTCTATAATTAAATACAGATAAATATGAGAGGTCACTAACAGGCATGTCTAATAACCAGCAACATCAAGTAGCATTTCCTGGGCTACCTCCTTATGGTATCCAACCTATAAATAAATACTAACCTCAGTGAAGAGCTAATGTTTCAAATTATGGCACTGAAAAAAAAAAGAGGTTTTTAAAATAAGTATACAAGCTGTGGCTTAGTATTTTTACCCATAATTAAGATATGTTTCCAAAGAGCAGCTGCCATCAAGCTTACATAAACTTGACATGATTTTCCCCATTGTAAAATCCATCATGGCAACTTAACAACCACGCGAGTCTTATCTCTGAATCATCGTGTTATGTGGTCAAAGGGAAAACCAGACAAAGACGCTTGCACTAGAAGGAAAGCAATTTTTTTTTTCTTCATTAATGTGTTAACTTTCCTTGCAGTAAATTCCTGTGCTATCGTCTGCAGAGTGCAGTCTATCACCATAAAGGAGAGTTTTAAACCACCTTACGGATGTCAAAGGATTAAACTTCAGGCTGGCGAAGTATTGTCAAGACCTTGGTATTTTTTCTTCTCAATTTATTGTTCAATATCGTCAGCCACAGCACAGCTCCATGGGTATCACGATCCTCTGCAGTTAATGAGACTCAAGCTTGTTGCATGCAAGGTTTCAGGATGATGTTCATTTATTCCTGGTGAGCAAATATCAGGTCAAAGGAAGTCTCCTCATGACCTCAATCCCTATGTCCTTTGCCTCACTTGCCACCAGCTCCTGAGTCTATTTTCTGAACTACTGTCCTGGTTTGAGCGACACAGGACTAATTTCTCTTCTAACGCTTGGGAAAACTGCACTTCTAGAAGACTAGTGTCTGAATTTGTGAAAATATTTACTTTCTAGACAGCTATGGTGTGTGGGTTTCAAGGTCTCAGCGTTTTCAAGCTTGCTAGGTGCAGGGATGAGGAGGAGCTAGACCTGGGCACTTGACCCAAGCTGTCCAATGGGATTATTTCATACCATAAACATCACATTCACTATAAATTAGAAAGTTTACTGCAAAGTTCTCTCTCTCTTGATGGCTGTGATCCTGAGAACGTCTTGCCCAAGTGCCGGAGCCCTGATCCCTTCCCTTCCTCCCAAAGCTGTAGTGCTCGCAGTGTCCGACATTTACTGTCCACTGCTGGGAGTGCACAGCTTCCTACTGATAGAATGGGCTGAGTATAATCCTTGTGTATTTTATATTAATATTGGGATCACTATTGGATCTTTAGTGCTATTAACATTACTTATCTAATCTTATTCTATTAAATCTTTTTATACTCCAACTCCCAGGTTTCCTTGTTTTTTTCCAGTTCCCCTTCTCGGGTGGGGAGGGATCATCGGGTGATAGACTGATTGTCTCAATGACAATAAATTGTTATGGGTTTCTCAAACAATAACAACTAGCATTGACAATTTCCTCCTTTACATATTTGCCGGTAGGCCTGTGGTTTGAGCCGGATTGGCCACTCAGGCAGAACAGATGCTGTCCCCTACCTCTCCAAAGAGAGAGGCAGAGGAGGGAAAAGAGACTTAGGAGTTTAGAAGGAACTGTCGTGAATAAAGACTGAGAAGCAATCAATCTTTTCAGTCCTTATCCATAAAATTAAGGCTGGAGTCTTCCTTATTGTCGTGGTATGGGTCGAACCGGCCACTGGGCGAATGACAGATGCTCTCCCCTACCTCTCCAAAGAGAGGCAGGAGAGAGAGACAGACTTAGGAGTATAGAAGGAACTAAACTAATGAAATATTAATAATAAAATAATAAAAAGGAAATAATAAAATATATACAAAATCAAATCAGTCTCTGTCGTGGTTTAGGCTGAATCGGCTACTGGGGACGTGAGGGACCCCAGATGGGACCGACAGATGCTCCCCTCTACCCCTCTTCAAAGAGAGAGGCAGAGGAGGGAAAAAGAGACTTATGAGTTTAGAAGGAACTAAACTACTTTAATGAAATATTAACAATAAAATAAAAGGAAATAATGAAATATATACAAAACTGTATCAAGCTCCCAGGATGACAATCACGACACCGGCTGGCACTGGGGAAGTCCCAGGCTGGACTCAGTGACGGACAGGAACTGGATTCTGGATCTGCATTCAGGATTGGGATCAAAGGCAGACGAACAGACAGAGTCCTCCTCGGACGTCGGCCACTGAAGAAAAAGGGCTGATCCTTTGATCCCTCAGCTTTTATACTGAGCATGAGGCAGATGGGATGGAATACCCTGTTGGTCAGTTTTGGGTCACCTGTCCTGTCTGCTCCTCCCCGCAGGTGGGACCCCTCGACGCTTTTCCGCTTCCGACCCTCCAACGGGACAAGTAACAAAGTTGGTTGGCCTTGGGTGTTATAGCAACAGGTATAAGCAAGAGCCTCTCTGCATACCATGCCTGGGCATCAACTATAAACACAGGTCTTATCACTCAGAGAGAGCGAACAGTTTCTGCACAATATGCTGTTAATTTCAGTAGTTAGAAGAGGCCCAGCTAAAAAGTAAAGTTATAAACAAAATTAGTCCTGTTTTACCTCAAACCAGGACATTCCACCCCTTACTCCATATCATTTGCATCTTGTTCAGATAAATATTACATTTTATCTATCAAATCTATACACACACAGATACATGCAGGTCACTCATCTACGATTTATCTTTATACACAAAAGTTCATTAAGTTCATTTACTTCATGATTGCAGGATTTCATCTCAGGGCAGGAAAGATGGTATGAAATTCATTGTGGTTTGTGCCCATGGGTAGCATGTCCATTTGGAAGACTTTGCTGGACGCCACTTGAATCACAGAATCACAGAACGGTCAGGGTTGGAAGGGACCTCTGGAGATCATCTAGTGCAACCCCCCTGCCACAGCAGGGTCACCTACAGCACATTGCACAGGACGGCGTCCAGGTGGGTTTTGAATGCCTCCAGAGTGGGAGACTCCACCACCTCTCTGGGCAGCCCGTTCCAGTGCTCTGCCACCCTCAAAGTAAAGAAGTCCCTCCTCATGTTCAGATGGAACTTCCTATGTTCAAGTTTGTGCCCATTACCTCTTGTCCTATCACTGGACACCACTGAAAAAAGACTGTTCCCATCGCCCTGGCACCCTCCCTTTAAGTATTTATAAGCATTGATAAGATCCCCCCTCAGTCGTCTTTTCTCTAGACTAAAAAGACCCAAGTGCCTCAGCCTTTCCTCATAAGAGAGATGCTCCAAACCCCTAATCATCTTTGTAGCCCTTTGCTGGACCCTCTCCAGCAGTTCCCTGTCCTTCTTGAACCGGGGAGCCCAGAACTGGACACAGCACTCCAGATGCGGCCTCACCAGGGCAGAGTAGAGGGGAAGGATGACCTCCCTCGAAGCTAGCTCAGGTTTCATCACCACTGTGTTATCCTGAAAAACACTTATTGAACACTGCTAGGATTATGTAGTGATCAGCATCATACAGCTCAGGACTGAGTTAGCGGGGCTTATTGAGAAAGCTTTAAACTAGATTGGAAGGGGGATGGGGATGTAACTGGGCTCATCAGAGAGTCACCTGAGTGTAGTAGCTCAGCACTTGTGGGGCAGGATGCTAGTACTTTTGAGAATCAGAAGGCCCACCACCTCTCTAGGGCTACACACTCATTGGCCTCTCTGAAATGCCTATACAGCAATGCACGCAGCATGGGGAACAAGCAAGAGGAGTTAGAGATCTGCGTGCGGTCACAGGGCCATGATCTCATTGCAATTACTGAGACATGGTGGGATAGCTCGCATGACTGGAATGCTGTCATGGAGGGCTATGTTCTCTTTAGGAAAGATAGGACAGCAAGGCAAGGTGGGGGAGTTGCTCTTTATGTAAAAAAGCAACTGGAATGTATGGAGCTCTCCCTGGGGGCTGATGATGAGCAAGTTGAGAGCTTGTGGGTAAGGATTAAGGGGCAGGGTAACATGAGAGACACTGTTGTGGGTGTTTATTACAGGCCACCTGATCAGGATGGGGAAGTTGATGAGGCCTTCTACAGACAGGTGAGAACCGCCTCACAGTCACAGGCCTTGGTTCTCATGGGGGACTTCAACTTCCCTGATATCTGTTGGGAAGGCTACACAGCTAGGAATGCGCAGTCCAGGAGGTTCCTCCAGTGCATTGATGATAACTTCTTAACTCAGGTGGTGGAAGAGCCCACAAGGAGAGGTGTACTACTGGACCTAGTACTGACAAACCAAGAGGGACTGGTGGAGGGTGTTAAGGTTGGGGGCAGACTTGGCTGCAGTGATCATGAGAAGATAGAGTTCAGCATTAAGTGCAGTATGCACAAAATGACAAGTAGGGTTGAAATGTTGTACTTCAGGAGGGCTAACTTTGATCTCTTCAAGAAATTGATGGGAGAAATCCAATGGGAGAGGGCTCTAGAGGGTAAGGGGGCTCAAGAGAGCTGGCTGGTATTCAAGCACCACCTCCTCCAAGCTCAGGATCGGTGCATCCCGAAGAGCAAGAAATCGGGCAAGGGAAGGAGACCTGCATGGCTGAGCAGGGATCTTCAGAAAAAACTCAGGTGGAAGAAGGGGGTTTACAGGATGTGGAAGAAGGGGGCTGACGACTTGGGATGAGTACAAGAATGCTGTCAGGGTATGCAGGGAAGAAACGAGAAAAGCCAAGGCAGCTTTGGAATTGAACCTGGCAAGGGATGTCAAGACCAATAGGAAGGGTTTCTTTAAGTATATAGGAGACAAAAGGAAAACCAGGGAAAATGTGGGCCTGCTCTTGAACGAGATGGGTGCTGTGGTGACGGATGATGCAGAGAAGGCAGAGTTGCTGAATGCCTTCTTTGCTTCTGTCTTCACTGCTCGAGCCAGCTCTCGGGAATCCCAGACTTTGCAAGTAACAGAGAAAGTCTGGAGGAAGGAAAACTTTCCCTTGGTTGAAGAGGAACAAGTTAGAGAACAATTAAGTAAACTGGATACCCACAAGTCCATGGGGCCTGATGGGATGCACCCGCGAGTGCTGAGGGAGCTAGCAGAAGTCATTGCTGGGCCACTCTCCATCATCTTTGAAAGGTCCTGGAGAACAGGTGAGGTGCCTGAGGACTGGAGGAAAGCCACTGTCACTCCAGTCTTCAAAAAGGGCAAGAAGGATGACCCGGGAAACTACAGGCCGGTCAGCCTCACCTCCATCCCTGGAAAGATGATGGAACAGCTCATTCTGGGGGTCATCTCCAAGCATCTGGAGGAAAAGAAGGTTCTCAGAAGTAGTCAGCATGGATTCACCAAGGGGAAGTCATGTCTGACTAATCTGATAGCCTTCTATGATGGCGTGACTGGATGGGTGGATGAAGGGAGGGCAGTGGATGTTGTCTACCTTGACTTCAGCAAGGCTTTCGACACTGTCTCCCACATCATCCTCGCAGGCAAGCTTAGGAAGTGTGGGTTAGATGAATGGACAGTGGGGTGGATTGAACAGTGGTTGACAGATAGAGCTCAGAGGGTTGTGGTTAGTGGTGCAGAGTCCAGTTGGAGGCCAGTAACTAGTGGTGTCCCTCAGGGGTCAATACTGGGTCCAGTCCTGTTCAATATATTCATCAATGACCTGGATGAAGGGATAGAGTGTTCCATCAGCAAGGTTGCTGATGACACAAAACTGGGAGGGGTGGCTGACACGCCGGAAGGCTGTGCTGCCATACAGCGTGACCTGGACAGGCTGGAGAGTTGGGCAGAAAAAAACCTGATGAGGTTCAATAAAGGCAAGTGTAGGGTACTGCATCTGGGGAGGAATAACCCCATGCATCAGTACAGGTTGGGGGCTGACCTCCTGGAGAGCAGCTCTGTGGAAAGGGACCTGGGAGTCCTGGTGGACAACAGGATGACCATGAGCCAGCAATGTGCCCTGGTGGCCAAGAAGGCCAATGGCATCCTGGGGTGCATCAAGAAGAGTGCGGCCAGCAGGTCGAGGGAGGTCATCCTCCCCCTCTACTCTGCCCTGGTGAGGCCGCATCTGGAGTGCTGTGTGCAGTTCTGGGCTCCCCGGTTCAAGAAGGACAGGGAACTGCTGGAGAGGGTCCAGCAAAGGGCTACTAAGATGATTAGGGGACTGGAGCATCTCTCTTATGAGGAAAGGCTCAGGGACTTGGGGCTTTTTAGTCTAGAAAAAAGAAGACTCGGGGGATCTTATCAATACTTATAAGTACTTAAGGGGAGGGTGCCAGGTAGATGAGAATAGCCTTTTTTCAGTGGTGCCCAGTGATAGGACTAGAGGTAATGGGCACAAACTGGAGCACAGGAAGTTCCATCTGAACATGAGGAGGGACTTCTTTACTCTGAGGGTGGCAGAGCACTGGAACAGGCTGCCCAGAGAGGTTGTGGAGTCTCCCACACTGGAGACATTCAAAACCCGCCTGGATGCCGTCCTGTGCAATGTGCTGTAGGGGTCCCTGCTGTGGCAGGGGGGTTGGACTTAGATGATCTCCAGAGGTCCCAACCCTGACGATACTGTGATACTGTGAGTATTCTCACCAAGGGTTAAATTCCATTGAGGTATACATTGAACTTCTCCATTCTTCAGCATCACCCACCAAGTACATCCAGGTCCTTGAGCAAAAACAGTCCCACGAATGGGTTTGCCTTTGCCTGAAGTAGGAAAAACTCAGACAGTTTTCCCTAACATACTCCTTTCATGCACCACAGGGACTTTGTCCCCTTCTACAGTATGTAAAAGGTCTGATTGAGCAGGACCAGCTCGATTAATGGATCCACTGGTGTTAACTAACCAGGTAGCTTGCTCTAAATGCTTGTCCCAGTTTTTAAAGGTTCCACCCCCCCCATCACTTTCAGAGTGGTTTTTAACAGTCCATTGTATCGCTCAGTCTTCCCAGAAGCTGGTGCATGATAGGGGATATGATATATCCATTCAATGCCATGTTCTTTGGCCCAATTACTTCTAAGATTGCTTTTAAAATGAGTCCCAGTGTCTGACTCAATTCTTTCTGGAGTGCCATGTCGCCACAAGACTTGCTTTTCAAGGCCCAGGATGGTATTCCGGGCAGTGGCATGGGGTACAGCATAGGTTTCCAACCATCTGGTGCTTGCTTCCGCCATTGTAAGCACATAGCGCTTATCCTGGTGAGTTTCAGGGAGTGTGATGTAGTCAATTTGCCAAGCCTCCCCATATTTATATTTCGGCCATCGTCCTCCATACCACAAAGGTTTTAACCTTTTAGCTTGCTTGATTTCGGCGCATGTTTCACAGTCGTGGATAACCTGCGCAATAGCGTCCATGGTTAAATCCACCCCTCGGTCACGGGCCCATTTATAGGTTGCATCCCTTCCTTGATGACCTGAAGTGTCATGGGCCCACCGAGCTAAGAATAGTTCACCTTTATGTTCCCAGTCCAAGTCTGTTTGGAAAATTTTTGCAGCCTGATCCACTTGCTGATTGTTTCGCTGTTCCTCGGTGGCCCGACTCATGGGTACGTGGGCATCTACATGACGTACCTTTACGACTAGGTTCCCTAGCCGGGCAGCAATGTCTTGCCACAATTCAGCAGCCCAGATGGGTTTACCTCTGCGCTGCCAGTCGCTCTGCTTCCACTGCTTTAACCACCCCCACAGAGCATTTGCCACCATCCATGAGTCAGTATAGAGATAGAGTATTGGCCACTTTTCTCGTTCAGCAACATCTAAAGCCAGCTGGATGGCTTTTACCTCTGCAAATTGACTCGATTCACCTTCCCCTTCAGCAGCTTCTGCGACTCGTCATGTAGGACTCCACACAGCAGCTTTCCACCTTTGATGCCTTCCTACAATACAAGACCCATCAGTAAATAGAACATACCATTTCTCATTATCTGAGAGTTCATTATATGGTGGGGCTTCCTCAGCACATGTCAACACCTCCTCTGGTGGCATTCCAAAGTCTTTGCCTTCGGGCCAATTTGTGATCACTTCTACGATTCCTGGACGGTTTGGATTTCCTATTTGAGCTCGCTGTGTGATTAAGGCAACCCGCTTACTCCAGGTAGCATCGGTGGCATGATGAGTGGAAGGAACTTTACCCTTGAACATCCAGCCCAGTACTGGTAATCGGGGCGCCAGGAGGAGCTGTGCTTCAATAGCAGTTACCTCTGAAGCAGCTCTAACTCCTTCATATGCTGCCAAGGTTTCTTTCTCAGTTGGAGTACAGTTTGCCTCAGAGCGTTTGTAGCGTTTGTAGCCTTTGTATCCTCGACTCCAGAATCCTAGGGGTCGACCTCGGGTCTTCCCTGGTGCTTTCTGCCAAAGGCTCCAGGTAGGGCCATTGTCCCTGGCTGCGGTGTAGAGTACATTTTTAATGTCCTATCCGGTTCGGACTGGTCCAAGGGCTACTGCATGCACAATCTCTTGTTTAATTTGCTCAAAGGCTTGTCGTTGCTCAGGGCCCCACATAAACTCATTTTTCTTTTGAGTCACTTCATTGAGAGGTTTCACAATCTGGCTATAACCTGGAATATTCACTCTCCAGAAACCCACAATGCCCAAAAAGGCTTGTGTTTCCTTTTTGTTAGTAGGTGGGGACACAGATGTTATTTTGTTAATCATGTCCATTGGGATCTGGCAACGCCCATCTTGCCACTCAATTCCCAAAAACTGGATCTCTTGTGCAGGTCCCTGTACCTTACCACTTTTTACAGCAAAACCTGCTTTCAGAATCATCTTAATTATTTTCCTACCTTTCTTGAAAACTTCTTCTGCTGTGTTACCCCACACAATGATGTCATCGATGTATTGTAGGTGTTCTGGAGCTCCACCCTTCTCCAGTGCAGTCTGGATCAGTCCGTGGCAAACAGTAGGGCTGTGTTTCCACCCCTGGGGCAGTCGATTCCAGGTGTACTGGACACCTCTCCAGGTGAAAGCAAACTGTGGCCTGCACTCTGCTGCTAAAGGAATAGAGAAAAAGGCATGAGCAATGTCAATTGTAGCATACCATTTGGCTGCCTTTGACTCCAGCTCATGCTGAAGTTCTAGCATGTCTGGCACAGCAGCACTCAGTGGTGGTGTGACTTCGTTCAGGCCACGGTAGTCTACTGTCAGCCTCCACGCTCTATTAGATTTTTGCACTGGTCATGTGGGGTGAGCGGGTTTTGCTGATCACTCCTTGAGTCTCTATTTGATGAATCAGGTTATGGATGGGAATCAGAGAGTCTCGGTTAGTGCGATATTGCCACCGATGCACCGTTGTGGTAGCGAGCGGCACCTGTTGTTCTTCAACCCTCAACAACCCTACCACAGAAGGGTCCTCCAAGAGACCAGGCAAGGCAGACAGCTGCTTAATTTCCTCAGTCTCTACAGCTGCTGTACCAAAAGCCCACTGATACCCTTTTGGGTCTTTGAAATACCCTTTCTTGAGGTAGTCTATGCCAAGGATGCACGGAGCATCTGGACCAGTAACAATGGGGTGTTTCTCCCATTTATTCCCAGTTAGGCTCACTTCGGCCTCTAATACAGTCAGTTCTTGAGATCCACCTGTCACTCCAGAAATAGTGACAGATTCTGCCCCTTTATGATTCGATGGCAATAGGGGTACACTGTGCACTGGTGTCCACCAGGGCTTTATACTTTTGTGGCTCTTATGTGCCAGGCCATCGAATCCACACAGTCCAATAAACTCGGTTGTCCCTCTCCTCCTCCTGGCTGGAGGCAGGGCCCCTCTAATGTTGACCATAGTACCTACGGTTAGCAGATGAGTTCCTACCTGGACCGTAGGATCGCCCACCACAGGTCGGAGCAGCCTTCCTCCTGTAAGAATTCTTTCTTCCATCTGCTTCATTTTGCAACTGAAGCACCCGTGCCTGTAGGGCTGAGGTAGGTTGTCCACCCCACTTCCTCGTGTCGTCTCCATAGCCACAGAGGCAAAACCACAGAATATCTCAGAGTAGGTTCTGTTTCTCTTGAGTTGGTCTCGTAGGAGGGCGTTTTTTCCTAACGGCTGCAACGTGGGTCCCCTTCAGGGGAAGAGTAGGATCTTTCCTCCATCCTGGACAGTTTATCAAGCAGTTTATCAAACAGTTGCTCATTTTTCTTAGCCTCTTTCTCAGCCATTTTCTCAGTCATTTTCTCAGTGGTCGCAGTCAGCTTTTTCACGGCTGCTACAGTGAGAGGACGAGAGAGACTGTCTTCATACTGTCATACCTTGTTAACTACTTCATTTAAAGTTGGTGTGTCGGCATCAGATCCTCCCCAGATCATTGTTGACAATGTGTGGGAAGACGTTGATGGTGCACTCTGTACAAACTTTCTCAACGTAGATCATCTGCATGGCATTTCATCACGGTCTACAGTCACTTGCCTGTCACTATAAATCACCTCTCGCACAGCCAGTTCTCTCAGGTACTTAATACCTTTTTCCATGCTGGTCCATTTGCTTGGACAGCATTCGATATCATCCTTAAAGGGATACTTGCGTCTTATGGCTGACACCAGTCGCGCATGGTGTCATTAATTCTTAATACCTTATGAGGTGAAGACGAGCAAACTTTAAATATTCACTGTCAGAGTCCAGAAGAAAGCTTGCTACATCGTGGTTTTACCTTAATGGGGCTCTGAACGGACAGTCAATCTCAATGCACAAACCTTTGTGCTACGTGGAACAGGGAATGGAATCAAGGAGCTGAGTCCTTACACCTGCCTACCATGTACCAACCTCTATAATGAGTAACTCCATTAACTGAAAAATTCTGTGTATGTGAAAAATGTAGGCTCTGTGGCTCAGTTATGTACTGTAAATAAATCCCATAGGTACATTTAGCAGTTAAACTAAAGCTTTTGTCACCTTTAGTCATCACACCTATTGCACTGCCGAACTGCTGCAAAGGTTAATGATGCATCCTACAGACGTAATGCTTCTCTTGTAAGCACAAATTGAATATTCAGCTGATTTAATGTCCAGGTGTTTGTTTTAACCACCAAAGCTGGGAATGCAGTAAGATTTTGTACAGTTGAGAGACTTAGTATCTGGTTCTTACCCTTCAGCAGCTATGTACAGAAAAGAGCTTTGTCTTGTCCATGACTCTAAATGTGCTGTGCAGCATCATCTCTGCCCTTGCTTATTTGGAAAGTGAATAGCCATCCCCTCCAAAAACACAGCCTGCCAGCTTTCCTAAGATTTGTACCTTGAGAGGATGTCAATATGGCTTTATACACAAAAGTAGATTGAAGAACAAAGGGGAAAAAAATATAAAATTCTGAATTTACACCTAAATTTATTGATGCCATTTCCTAAGTTTATCGTGCTTGGCTGTGTAACCATAACGGCCTTTAAATGTCATTTGTTGCCTAGTGCGTGCACACACACACTGCTGTTCATCTTATTATCAGTAGTACAGGATTACATTATATTACATTATATTGTACTGTGATTATTGGCATCTTCACCCCAGTCACAGCTTGCGTTGTGTTCATGCTGGAATACACCAGTCCAGAACCAAAGCCTGTTGTGCTCGGTACCACATAGATATTTTTCAGACAGGCGTAGGGATTTTCCAGTCCATGTCTCAGCTGGAAGACAGTGGATATCAAAAGCCAGCCAACATGGGGAATGGAGCAGCAAGAAAACAAATAGACTTCGTCAAAGAATTGGAAGTCTCTGCTTTGCCCTGCCTTACCGCTGACAGAGGGTCAGGATTTGCAGGCGTTGAGGCAGCAGCGGGTCTTAGGGAGGGATTTAGAGGAGGATGAGGAAACAGCTCCATGAATTTTGATGACGAGGAGGGATTTTATCTCTGTGCAGTGAGCAGCATGAGAAAGAGCAGGGATGTTAAGGAGAACAAAGAGAAGAGGTGGCTGAGGCTGGTGTTACAGGTGGTGGATGAGCAGGAGCAGCTCACTAAATAGAGGTATGGAAAGAGGGAGACCAAAGTGGCACAGACTCTTACAGGCAAGGAGTTGGGTGTTTGCCACCATGGATGTGCAAACGTGTTTCCATCGGACCATGGAAAATGGTGTCAGTAGGATTATTTTGAACAGGAATATGGCTAATGTTAAAGGATCCTGCTGTGGCTGAGCCTCTGCCAGGGATGGCTGACATGTCCCCTCAGCCTCAGAATCAGGTCTGGTTTCCATCTCTGCTAATAGAAAAGTTACTCAAACTGCCCTTTTGGGACAAATATGGAGGTGGTGTAATGGTGACCAAAGTCCGACTGCCTTTGCAGCACAGCACACAGATTTTCACTCAGGTCTCTGAATTGCCTAATGCCTGCACGGCTCTGTGTGGGAGAGCCTCATCTTTCTGTGCCTGCCCTACGTCTCTGTTTTGCTAAGCATCACGTACAGGGGCTTACACGAGCGTCTCAGTGTCACAGTGCGTCCTGCTGGGGCCAGACTCTCCATCAACAGCTTCCCCAGTGAACGGGTGGCCCCATCTAAGCCTGGAAGAGGAGGAAATTCATAGGCTGTAGCCTTCCTGTTCATACGTTTGGTGGATCTTGTGTCTCCTGTTTGAAAACATGAGTCCTGAGAGCATTACTGCCACAGTCACTGATGCCAACAACCCTTATAACCTGTTGGTGACTGTTAAGTGCCTTAATGATCTTGCAGATACTTTCAGTGCTCTGCGACATGTGAGCACAAAGGAGGAACATACCATGGAGGAATACCCTCTGGTCAAAGGGCTTTCCTCCTGCTTCTTTTGATTTTTCCATCTACTTGTATGGGAATCATGCAGGAGGTAGGCCAAGAAAGTTGATAAGATAAATGGAAAATTATATACCCTGTAGCTCTTGCAGGGTTCCTAGCAGCAGTTGGCAAAGGGCATGAAGTTGGACTAGGCTGGCACCTATTCCTCTCCATGCCAGATCTCAGACTGATCTGTCCCCTGTAACTGCCACCTGAATGGGGAGAAAAGCCAGGCTTGTTCCTTAGCAAGCTGGTGTCATGCCAAAGGCAGAGGTTATCAGTTGCAGCATGCAGTTTAAAGGTTAATAGAGGGTATCTTCCTTCAGGCTGTAAAAGTGGGCAGATAAAAAAAATCACAAACCTGGTGACTTAAGAGATTGCAATCTGTTCAGTAACATTAGCACAGCCACAGAGTCGTACAGCTAGTAGGAAACCATGTGCAAAAGGTTAGGTCTAAGCATAACGCATGGGATTAATGTGTGAGTCAGAGGGATTGGGAAATCTTTGTAAAAATTACCAGAAATCCCCCCCTGCATTTTTTACCCGTGATTCATCCCACATAAAGAGATAATATGGAAAGATGTATGTCTCTACGGTAAATTTTTAACGCAACACATCATAGAGATAAGGTACTGTCGTGGTTTGGCCTCAGCCGGCAGCAACGAACCACGCGGCCGCTCGCTCAACCCCCCACAGCCGTGGGGGGGAAATAGGAAGAAAAAGGCAAAACTCGTGGGTTGAGATAAAGGCAGTTTAACAGAACAGACACAAAGGGCAGAGAAAAACAGTAACAATAACACGGAATAAAAGGAACTATACAAACGCGTTTAGGGCACCGCAGCTCACGGACCGGACCCCGCACCGCCGCAGCCCGCGCTGAGCAGCGACTTCCTCCCCCCCCCCCCCCCCCCCCCCCCCCTCCC
>CM030043.1:15932347-16046126 GCA_017639485.1 Pluvialis apricaria
AGAAGGTTTCCAAGCCCTGGCTCTGATGGTGTCACATTAATATAACTATTCAAGGGCGAAGTAAACTTTCCCAAGGTAGAACCAAAAGTGTAATTAGTAACAGAATCCATCACACGATGCCCGAGATATGCAGGTAGAGCCGTTACCCAACTAATCATGTTATAGACCTGAATTGTGAACCACACCAAAACAGCACATTTAAACCTTCACATAAAAACACAAAGAGTAAATAAACTTTGCAATGCATTTGGCAGGTTAAACAGAGTTGACTGAATCAAGTGCAAACCAAGCTCTTTAAAGGCACGATACAACATTTGGTTTAAGAATGACATGCTGTAAGGTGTCTGCTCTAATCTCAGAACAAGATGGAATTCAAACTATTCAGGCAATTTATCACAGCTCTGGTCGAGCACTGCTCGTGCCCCACATTGGGCGCCAATTAATCTGTCGTGGTTTAGGCCAAATCGGCCACTGGGGACATAGGGGACCCCAGATGGGACCGACAGATGCTCCCCTCTACCCCTCTTCAAAGAGAGAGGTAGAGGAGGAAAAAGAGACGAGTTTAGAAGGATCTAAACTACTTTAATGAAAATATTAAAAATAAAAATAAAAGGAAATAATGAAATATATACAAAACCGTATCAAGCTCCCAAGATGACAATCACGACACCGGCTGGCACTGGGGCAGTCCCAGGCTGGACTCGGTGACAGACGGGAACTGGATTCCGGATCTGGATTCAGGATTGGGTCCAAAGGCAGACGAACAGACAGAGTCCTCCTCAGACGTCAGCCATTGAAGGAAGAAGGGAAAAAGAAGGGCAAAAAGAAGGGGGGCTGCCCCTTTGCTCCCTCAGCTTTTATACTGAGCATGAGGCAGATGGGATGGAATATGCTGTTGGTCAGTTTTGGGTCACCTGCCCTGTCCGCTCCTCCCCGCAGGTGAGACCCCATTATGCTTTTCCGCTTCCGACCCTCCAACGTGGCAAATAACAAATTTGGTTGGCCTTGGGTGTTAGAACAATAAGTGTAAGCAAGAGCCTCCCTGCATACCATGTCTGGACATCAGCTATAAACATTGGTCTTATCACTCTGAGAGAGCGAACATTGTCTGCACAATATGCTGTTAATTTCAGTAGTTAGAAGAGGCCCAGCTAAGAAGCGAAGTTACTGTACAAAATTGGTCCTGTTTCACCTCAAACCAGGACACTGTCTCATAGCGAAGTGGTCTAGCAAGGATTTCTAGCACATGCCGGGGAAGTCCAGAGCTGGTGGTGAGAGGACCATGCAGCTGCTCTGCTGCTGACCTGTGTCTTGCAGCTGCCTGTGATCTGTGACTGAGGGATGGACAGGGACTGCAGAGATCCAGGATTTATCCCAGGTCTGCTGCAATCTTGCAAACAACCTTCCCATTCCCAGCTGTGCCGATACCTTCCCAAGCTACTTCTCATCCGGTCTCTGTTTTACTTTTTCCTTTTGAAATGGAATTTACTGTCTGTGTTGTGTAGCGTGTGTTGCTGTCTCAGTGCTGGTGTGCTTTTGGTGTCTGGAGTCTCCAAAAGCCTCTCTGATGGTGGGGCGTGGGAAGCATTAGTTTCAGTTCTCCAGATGGATCACGTGGAGGTTTTCCCCTTGGTGTGTTGCAAAAGTCATAACTGATAACAAGTGCATATGTACACTTGGGATTAAAGGTTCTCTTTCATGCAAATGTGTAAAGGCATGTGAAATTGAGGTATACCAGACAGCAGATTTCAAAAGACTTGGGTTTAAACCTGCTTGGAAAAGGGCTGGGCAGGAAAGAGGGAGAAGACCAACCAGTCAACGCACCTCTGTTTTCATACATACCCAGTGCTTTTTTATTGCTCTGTGCCTGTGGGAGGGAAGTGAGCTGGGTCCGCAGGACCTTGAGGTGCCTAGGGAACATCCACTGCCTTTAAGAAGCTGGCTTGGTCTTCCCAGGGGTAGGGGTGTGCCAAGTGACCCCTTCCACATCGGTCTTGCAGACCTTCCCGAGCTTAACACTCATCTTTGAAATACCTGGTTGTGTAGAGGGATGATTTCTCCTCCAGACAAGCTGGAGGACTCGTGGTTTCCATATTTCTTACAGGAGACCATCACCACCTGCTCCTCACTGAGGACAGTCATCTTTGTAGTGGTACTTGGGGATGAGAAACATTCAGGATAAAAGACATTTGCTCTCATTTTAAAGATGTTAGGGACGTTTTGTCTGTGTCATTACAGGTCTTTGAGACTCAGGAATGCGAGCGGATCAACTACTTTCGCAATGCTCTCTGGCTTTATGTCAACCAGCTCTCCCAGGACTGCGTCCAGAATGACGAGGTACGTCAAATGAAATTCTTCATTTTTCTGTTTGGAAAGTAGAGCCCAATTTGCTTTCCTGTGCACTGAGCTGTTTTATGTCTGAGTTGAGCCATGAAAGAACAGCACATTTTTCAGCTCACTTATACTGTAGTCCAACCCAGGTGGAGATGACTAACTCTATAGGCTCTACTGACTGCACCAGCAAGACCTCCAACCTCTTCTAATACCTAGTGCCATATTATGCATCCCAGGACAGCTAAGAGATCCTCACCAAGCTGGCAGATATAATGAGGGACCAATAAGAAAACCATACTCTTCTAAAGTGGTAGCTGGAGGCCAGATGGGTAGGACATCTCAAATGCATATGAACGGGAAATATAATTAAGACTCTGGTGACATAATGGGAGTTTAGATAGAGAAGTCTTCGTGGACTTCACAGCATTCCTGATGAAAGCAAAATTCTATCATCTTTCCTCTGGCCAGAGCCATATACAGAAAAGAGTACAAATATGTACTCACTCGCCGAGACGAGCAGCTCCGGTGCAGGCACATCCGCAGCGGAGCCGGCTGATCTCAGTGAAAAAGGGCCTTTTTCAGAGCTTTTTTTGAGCCAGGGAAGCGCCAGAGCAGCACAGGGACCCGCAGGGCGCCGGCGGCTCGAGGGAGAGCAGCTGACGTGAAGGGGCGGGACCAGCGGCAAAGGCGGCTCCCCCACTCCCATAAGAGGCAGCCCTAGGGAACGCAGCGACCAAAGCGTGGCGCGGCAGTTTGTGCGGGAGGTTCGCGCAGGAAGGGCCCTGAGGGTGCTGCCATTTCTGCCAGCTCCAGAGGTAGGTTCACCTGGTAAGAGAAGCGCAGGCATGGTCCTCACCCGCCGGAAAGCCTTGTCCTCAGCACCTGCCAGAGTAGACGCAGCAACACAGACAGCGCTCCCTCGGAAACACACAGGCACCCAGGCCTCTGGCTGCAGGGAGTGCCACAGCCTTGCTCTATGAGCAAGTGGTTGTGGTAATAATGGCTGTGTGAGCAAGTGGATGATCTGCTGAGCCTGGTGGCAGAGCTCAGGGGCGAAGTTGAGTGACTAAGGAGTACCAGGAAGAGTGAGAAAGAAATAGACTGGTGGACCCAGGCCTTGAGCTCTGTGAAAGAGAGACCGGGCCAGACACCGGAAATAAAAAAAGACCACAGGGATATCATCTCCGTGCCCTGTAGGGCTGAAGGGATGGAAGGCAGAGGCCTACTGAAAAATGGTGAACGGAGGCAAGTCTGCAGTAGGCGCAGCAAGCGAGCCCCCTCCTTGTCCGCCTCCCCTCCCCTAGTACCATTACAGAACAGGTAGGAGGCCCTGGGCATGGTAGAACAGCCGAAGGACAACAAGGCGGACAGTCCTACTACATCACAGGAGACACCAGGACTGGAAAGGCCCACTCACAATGTTAAGACCACTGCTACAAGGAAGAAAAGGAGGGCTATAGTTGTGGGCGACTTGGGACTGAGGGCCCAATATGTAGGGCAGACCCCGCTCTCAAGGAAGTCTATTGCCTCCCGGGGGCACAGGTTAGGGGCATCATTAAGAGACTCCCTAGCCTGGTGCAGCCTTTGGACTACTATCCACTGCTCCTGTTCCATGTGGGGGGCGATGAATGTGCAGATCGGAGTGCAAGGATGATTAAAAGGGATATCAGGGCCTTGGGTCAGTCACTACGGGGATCTGGAGCACAGGTGATTTTTTCATCCCTACTTCCTGTTGCGGGCAATGACATTGAAAGGAACAGACAAGCTCAATCTGTTAATAAATGGCTCCGTGGCTGGTGTCAAGGCCACAAGTCTGGGTTTTTTAACAATGGAATGACCTATGCGGCATCAGGCCTGCTGGCATCAGATGGGGGCTGGCTCACTCAAAGAGGGAGAAGGGTTTTTGCCCAAAAATTAGCAGGGCTCGTTAACAGGGCTTTAAACTAGATTCGACGGGGTCAGGGGGTATTATCAGGGTTGCCCATGACCAGCCAAGGGATGCTGCATCAAGGAAAGGGGAACAGGGTACTGGTGAGGGCCTGCAGCCATCAGCTCGAACATGTGCCGGCTATGCTGCAGTATGCTCAAACCCTCGCGTAGAAGAGCTAGGAGCTCCTGGACCAACAGGAGCCAATGAGTAGGCACTGTTAATACAGGGCAAAGGAATGCCAACTGGAGAGCAGCACAAAGTAATTACAGCTGCTCCAACCAAATCGGCCTCAACAAAGACATGGCTGAAGTGCCCCTACGCAAATGCGCGGAGCATGGGGAACAAACAGGAGGAATTAGAGATGTGTACACGCCTCCAAGGCTACAATCTCATTGGCATCGTAGAAACTTGGTGGGACGACTCCTATGACTGGACCGTCGGTATGGAAGGGTACAGGCTCTTCAGGAGAGACAGGCAAGGGAAACGAGGAGGCGGTGTTGCCTTATATGTGGATGAGCAGCTGGAATGCATGGAACTCAACCTGGGGGAGGATACAGAGCCAACTGGGAGCCTATGGGTCAAGATTACAGGGAAATCAGGAGCAGGGGACGTTACAGTGGGGGTATGCTACAGGCTACCCGACCAAAAAGACTGTCGGAGTGGGATTGGAACCGAAGTAACGACGCGATCTCAATGTGACTATGATCGTCCTTGTTTATTGCATATTTTAGCAGAGTATATATAGACTCGCAGCAAAGCATGCATAATCAACAATGCTATGATTGGTCCAGCTCCCCTGTTCATGTACAACGCCCCCCAACCCGATTGGCTAAGACCCTCTGTTCATGCCGCTCTGTTTAACTTTTCTCCCGGGCAGGGTGATGTCAAATTTCTTGTTTACTTAGATCTTTTCTCCCTCACTCTGGGTGCTTAGTTCAAACCCTGGGTTGCTCACCAGAACCAAACCATGCCTTTTTTCATTTAAGAATCTCTCCACAGAAGACCAAGTGGATGAAGCCCTCTATAGACAGATAGGGGCGGCATCACGTTCACACACCTTGGTTCTCATGGGTGACTTCAACCATCCTGACATCAGTTGGAAGGGAAACACAGCCAGGCACAGGCAGTCCAGGACGTTCCTGGATTGCATTGAGGACAACTTCCTTCTCCAAGTGGTTGAGGAGCCAATGAGGAGAGGAGCCATGCTGGACTTTGTTCTTACCAACAAGGAAGGGCTGGTTGACAGTGTCAAACTCAAGGGTAGCCTGGGCTGTAGTGACCATGAAATGGTCGAGTTCGAAATCCTCAAGGCAGCGAGGAAGGTGCGCAGCAGGCTGACGACCCTGGACTTCAGGAGAACCGACTTTGGCCTCTTGAAGAATCTGCTTGGTATGGTGCCGTGGGATGAAGTGCTGGAATGAAGAGGGGTCCAAGAAAGTTGATTAATATTCAAGGACCACCTCCTCCAAGCACAGCAGCAATGAATCCCTACAAAGAGGAAGGCAGGCAGAAAAGCCAGGAGGCCTGCGTGGATGAACAAGGAGCTCCTGGAAGTGACCAAAAGAAAAAAGGAGGCCTACAGGGAGTGGAGACAGGGGCGGGTAGCCTGGGAGGATTACAGAGGAATCGTTCGAGCAGCCAGAGAGCGGGTTAGACAAGCTAAAGCCCAGCTAGAACTAAATCTGGACAGGGACACCAAGACAAACAAAAAATCCTTCTATAGGTATGTGAGAAAAGAAAGAATAGGGAAAATGTAGGCCCTCTCCAGAAGGAAACACAAGAACTGGTTACCCGGGACAGCGACAGAGCTGAGGTACTCAATGACTTTTTTGCCTCAGTCTTCACTGACAAGGACAGCAGCCGCACTGCCCAAGACGCAGACTGCAAAGGAGAGGATTGGGAAAATGGAGCACTGCCCACTGTAGATGAAGATCAAGTGAGAGAACACCTGAGGAACCTGAAGGTGCACAAGTCCATGGGACCTGATGAGATACATCCGCGGGTCCTGAGGGAACTGGCAGATCAAGTCGCTAAGCCACTAGCCATCATATTTGAGAAGTCGTGGCGGTCTGGTGAGGTTCCTGCCGACTGGAAAAGGGGAAACATAACCCCTATTTTCAAAAAGGGAAACAAGGAAGACCCGGGGAACTACAGGCCAGTCAGTCTCACCTCTGTGCCTGGCAAGGTCATGGAGCAGATCCTCCTGGAAACTCTGCTGAGGCACACAGAAAACAAGGAGGTGATTGGCGAGAGCCAACATGGCTTCACCAAGGGCAAGTCATGCCTGACAAATTTGGTGGCCTTCTACAAAGGGGTTACAGCGGCAGTGGACAAGGGAAGATCTACTGATGTCATCTACCTGGACTTGTGCAAAGCGTTTGACACTGTCCCACACGATATCCTGGTCTCTAAATTGAAGAGACATGGATTCGATAAATGGACCACCCAGTGGATAAAAAACTGGCTGGACGGTCGCACTCAAAGAGTTGCGGTCAGCGGCTCGGTGTCCAAGTGGAGACCAGTGACGAGTGGCGTTCCTCAGGGGTCGGTACTGGGACCTGTACTGTTCAACATCTTTGTCAGCGACATGGACAGTGGGGTAGAGTGCACCCTCAGCAAGTTTGCTGATGATACCAAGCTGTTTGGCGAGGCAGACACGCTGGAGGGGAGGGATGCCATCCAGAGGGACCTGGACAGGCTGGAGAGGTGGGCCCAAGCCAACCTCATGCAGTTCAACAAGGCCAAGTGCAAGGTCCTACATCTGGGTCGGGGCAATCCCAGCACAAATACAGGCTTGGCGGGGAATGGCTGGAGAACAGCCCTGAGGAGAAGGACCTGGGGGTGCTGATTGACGAGAAGCTCAACATGAGCCAGCAATGTGCGATCGCAGCCCAGAAGGCCAACCGTATCCTGGGCTGCATCAAAAGAAATGTGGCCAGCAGGTGAAGGGAGGTGATTCTGCCCCTCTACTCCGCTCTCGTGAGACCCCACCTGGAGTACTGCATCCAGCTCTGGAGTCCCCAACCTAAGAAGGACATGGACCTGCTGGAGCGTGTCCAGAGGAGAGCCACGAGGATGATCCGAGGGATGGAGCACCTCTCCTATGAGGAGAGGCTGAAAGAGTTGGGGCTGTTCAGCCTGGAGGAGAGAAGGCTCTGGAGAGATCTTATTGCGGCCTTCCAGTACCTAAAGGGGGCCTACAGGAGAGCTGGGGAAGGACTTTTTACTAGGGCATGTAGTGATAGGATGAGGGGGAATGGCTTTAAGCTGGAAGAGGGCAGCTTTAGATTAAACATTAGGAAGAAGTTTTTCACTTTAAGGGTGGTGAGGCACTGGAACAGGTTGCCCAGAGAGGTCGTTGAAGCTCCGTCCCTGGAGGTGTTCAAGGCCAGGCTGGATGTAGCCTTGAGCAACCTGGTCTAGTGGGAGGTGTCCCTGCCTATGGCAGGGTGGTTGAAACTTTATGATCTTCAAGGTCCCTTCCAACCTAAACCATTCTATGATTCTATGTACAGAGGTAGAAGGAAGATGAGTCTCATGTTTTCTACCTGCCTCTCAGCACAGATGGTATAGACTATGTAGGTTTAATACAATTCTGCACATGAAAAATAGATACAAAATCCCAACTAGCTAACCAGCTACACTATCAATAATTTGAAAATATAAGATGCATTCTGGTAGGAATGTAAATTTTGCATTCTAGAAAATGCAAGATGAGTTGAGACTCAGTATGATTGTTGCTGCACCCCTATTGTCATAAATCTTTCTGTTGCAACTGAGGGAAGCAAAGACTGAGCCTATTCAACAAGCATTATCATCACAGAATCATCATAGAATGGTTTAGGTTGGAAGGGACCTTGAAGATCATCGAGTTCCAACCATCCTGCCATGGGCAGGGACACCTCCCACTAGACCAGGTTGCTCAAAGCCCCATCCAGCCTGGCCTTAAACACCTCCAGGGATGGAGCTTCCACAACTTCTCTGAGAAACCTGTTCCCGTGCCTCACCACCCTCACAGTGAAAAATTTCTTCCTAATACCTAATCTAAATCTACCCTCTTCCAGTTTAAAGCCATTACCCCTCATCCTGTCACTACATGACCTGATAAAGTCCTTCCCCATCTTTCCTGTGGGCCCCCTTTAGGTACTGAAAAAACCCTATAAGGTCTCCCTGGAGCCTTCTCTTCTCCAGGCTGAATAGCCCCAACTCTCTCAGCCTCTCCTCATAGGAGAGTTGCTCCAGCCCTCTGATCATCTTTGTGGCCCTCCTCTGGACTCGCTCCAACGGGTCCATGTCCTCCTTATGTTGGGGGCTCCAGAGCTGGATGCAGTATTCCAGGTGGGGTCTCACGAGAGCGGAGTAGAGGGGCAGAATCACCTCCCTTGACCTGCTGGCCACACTTCTGATGCAATCCAGGATGTGGTTGGCCTTCTGGGCTGCGAGTACACATTGCCGGCTCATGTTGAGCTTCTCATCAACTAACTAATCGTTTTCATTGATATTCCCTTCTCTGGAATTCCTGAATCTAATTTTTATGATGTTATTTGCAACTTTAATGCAAACAGAAAGTGCTTACCTATAATATCATCGTATATCTAATGTCATGTGTAAGCACTTGTTGCAAGTGCTGAAGGTCAGCATGTCTATGTCTGGAAAACACGAACACTAACCCAGAAAGATTAGTGAAAACATCACTTTACTATTGCAATATCAGTTTAGATTTTATTTTGCACATGGGTCAGTAGCCATCAGGATATTCTTTCTCTACTTTGAGAGGTGACAACACCACCAGAGTTAGGAGCTGTCCCTTGGGGGTATCTGGTAAAAGACAGACATCTGATGCTCTGCTCACCAGACTGCGGGGTCAAACATCAAACCAATTTGCCATGGCTTACAGAGTTACCATACAGTAACCACCCTTGTGTATGTTCTTAGTCTGTTGTTATTGTGGGATCCTCCATCTTGACTTAGACTGCAATGCAGAGCAGTAAAATAACTTGCATTATCTTCTGTGGGATGTGGGCTAAAAGTGTACACACAGACAATAACCACAGCTCAGCTGACCCACAGAAACTTGTTAAACTGTGATAGCTTCCTTAAATATCTGAGTCATAGAATTTAACCAAGATATAAATTTCTTGGCTTTACCACAGGTTTCCCATGTGACTCAAGAAGTTTGGTTCAGTTTCCAAGTTTTTAAAATTACCATACAATTCTCTAGCTACAGTACATTTTTTTTTCTGCCTAAAGATGTTTATATCCAGAATATAAAGTATTTTTTCCCAAAAGTTTTTCAAAATATGATAACAAGAAAATAATACATACATTAAGGTTACAGTGTATTACGTTCTTTCCAAGTCCAGATATATTATGGTCATCAAACACAGCACTGAAGTGGCAGAGCAACAGTCTCACTATATCTCACAATTTGATGCTAAACTGAATTAATTTTTATAGTCTTTCCCTAAATAAAGTAACAGTAGGGATTTGAAAAAGGTTAGGGTGGAATGTGAATGTGTCCCTCTCCATTTAGTTGTTTTATCAAAAGAGATATTTCATTCCAATTGTCCATCTGTTTCTTAGCCTCACTGTTGAGCTCTCTTGCAAGGACGTTCATTAGCATGACTTGTACAATGGCAGAACTTGTGATGATTTCTTGTATCTAGCACAGCAAGGCAGAGATCATCTTGGCCATTTCTCCTGGAATTTTATGAGAAAAAAAAAAGTTACTGTTTTTAGATAGAAGTTGCATAAAAACATTTTATAAGTGAGCTTATTGGCTTCCCACACATACATAAAGAGAGAGCAAGAAAGAGAAAGATTATTTTGTCAGGAAATCCATAATTCTATCACTGTACCTAAAGTGAGAGCAAGTTCAGCAAGTCAAAGGCTTTTATCAAAGTCAATAAAGCTTGAGAAATGGGATCTCGGTATCAGGGCCCTGCAACAACAGAAATTGAACTAGAGAGCGATTATCCATCCCCTTCCTCCCCCTTCTTCCAAGGAAATGAAATCTTCAAGGCAAAAGGATTAAAGTGAAAACTACTGGTACAGAAATGGAAATTTCTTCCTGAGGATGATTTGCATATTTTCCACATACACTTTATCATGTCTGGAGCTTTTGGCACCCATGTTCCAGGCTTTGATGTGGGTCAGCACGTGGCAAGGGCCAAAAGAGAACAGTGCTGAAGACACTTTGACTCCTTGCAGGTGTATCAGACCAACATAAATGACCATAATCATATTAGAGCATGGTCACATTGAAATGGTCACAGTTAAGTAAGCGCAGGGAAGTCACTGAGCCTAAAATGTCATCAACTACTTTTGTAGTCAAGATTTCTACCTTTCAGCTTCAGTCTCCTATGGGAGAGGGCCTAGTTTGCATGATTGGTACTTGCCACAACGTCTCTTAGTTTTACCTAAATGATTAGTTCAGTTTAAGATGAAATTTAGATCAACAGGATGACTTCCAGAGTTTGAGGCTAAGTATGTCAAAAAATCTTGGCAAGATCTGCTCTTTTTTAAAAATGGCTACAGATAAAAAATTCATGTCTGAATTTGCATCAGATGCAGCCAGCCCTAAAACGCCTCTATGTCATTCCTCTTCCATACTAATATTCTAGAGAGGCAATTTATTCATTTGTAATTTCCCATATTAAATATTATTATGTTGTTTAGATTACAAAGCAATACCCAGTGGTACCTCTTACTCTCTCTTTCTCTAATATGTTTAAAAAAATAATCAAATGGACAAAGACGGAAGCAAGCAACTTATAGCAATATCACAAAACCAGAAAACACCACAAATGAAACAATTCTTCTACTCCTTCTTTAAGTCATCTCTTACTTGAGTTCTTTTAAGAGTGCATGCCAAAAATTGAAGGTCCTGGAGGACAATGCATTTGTTATCTATCAGACTTGAAGGAGAAGGGAGTGAAGGAATGTATGCCAGAGGGGGGAAAAAAAAAAGCTACTCAAGAGAAAACCTATCATGAAAAAAACATCTTCATTTTCTATAAAGCATAAATACTTCAGGTGAGTTAGTTTGCAGTAATGTGTCATGCACAGAGGTGGTAAGAAACTGCATGAATGATATTTTCTTCATTATTTTCATCCCAGTGAGGGATGAAAACTTAAAACTCCAAGTACATATGTAAATTGAAATAAAAAATACATCAGTACACCTCAAATGAAGAATTTTGTTTTAACAGCTCTAAAATTTGACCTTTTCTTATATTGTTTTTTAAGTACAAATATATTCAAATTTCAAAGCAATAATACAAGTTATAAAGTTCCAAATATTTTCATTTGCAAGTGTCCAAAAGGGTATTTTGTCAATGCTCAAATATTTGACCAAAAAAACCCCACCCCAAATTCAAACCAACTCCCAGTCTTTTCAAGTTCCGAGGATAGGAAGTTCTGTCAGCTAAGATCACAAATTCTCCCAGGTTCACAGAGCAGAATTGAATCTCCTTATATTAAAATATTTTGATGTCTTTTTTCGATAGTATCAGCTTTTTTCAATACACCCCATAGAAATGATCTGAAGTGGGTCAGACTCTGCAACCGAGTCTGTTAATTCATATACCCCTTTGGGCACCCAGCATTGCCACACAGCCATGACACAGATTTGTCTGTTCAGGGATGACTCAGAGTTATTCCACCCATCTACAAAGCAGAGATGAATGGGAAAAGACAGTAGCTTAGGACAAAAAAGCCAAACACCAATGTAAGTGTTATGCTTTGCTTGTACTAGGTAATACCACACTGATAACATTTAATTGCTTTTGGTTGAGAAAAAATGCACTTGGTCATATGAAGCCATAAATAAAAGATTGCTGGCAATTCTTTTTCAGCAATGCCAAATATTACTATTTTCCTCTGATTTTAATGTGCTCCTCAGAGTTATTATTTCTTAATCTAGTTTAAATGTAAGCGTCTCATTGAGAAATGAGAGATGAGAGATTTGTTTTTGTGTTTTCCACCAAGTCTCGCGGGTAAGATGGTTTAATCATCACAACATAAGACACAACTAAGGAAAAAGAAGTTCCTTTTCAGTGAATCTCTGCTAAGCTTCAAGGCTTGTGGCAGTAAGTTCATATGGCATTGGTAGATATGCAGGTGTGAAGTAACACAGTTTCTCCCAATTCTCTCCATCGAACCTGTCTGCTCCCAAATGAGAGAAGGAATAAATGATAAATCTAACCTGACTTGGACTTCCACACTGTATTTCTTTATCATGCACTAAAACAGGACAAAAAATGATTCACAAAGCCCACTCAGCCCGCAGAGTTAAATAGAGGACTCTTGACCACACCAGTGGTGGCTTTCCCCTTTGCTTTGGATATTTAAATAGGGTAAGTGACTTTTAACTTTTTTTTTAATCCTTTCTGTGTGCTGCACTGTCTGTGCTAAATCATACTAATGACTTACTTGATTTTCTTTTTAATTAGAGTAGTGCCAATATGCCTTTGAAGCACAACAGTGTCCTTTCCAAGGTTGTATACAGCTATTATGTATTATTTTAGGTGAGGGAAGGACATGGCGCTGTCATGTATCGTTCTCCCATCAATCATTTCACAAGCAGCACTGAATTGTCAGGGAAGAGGTCATCTTAATCTCTAGATAAATTCACCTCAGAGAATTGTATGCAGAAATAAAACCAGCCCAGATTATATTCCTGATATAGTCTTTCTCAATGTATAATATAGGAAAAGGTTCTTTTTATTAGTTGACAAAAAAAACCCAAACAAACAAACCTTAATGCTTATCTAAGATTAAAATTTAGACAACCAGTTTTCTTTTTTTTTTTTTTTGTTTTCAATTGGGCATCTTTCTTTGCTTATTTTATAATTTGAGGAAAGTGGTTGGCAGTCAGTGCAGGAAGTTAATTTTTCACACGGGGCATTTTTTACTGTAAAATGTATTGCACAGGAGACAGAATTCAATACATTACCTGAAACTGGAAAAGCCTTGACAGAAAAGTTCCCAGACTTGCAAAACACGAGTCTGTTATGCATTTACAGATCAAGCTCAGCAAAACATTGCAAATTTAAGCACCTGCACAATCAAGGCCTAAGTAGCAGATATGTTTAGCTAAAGGATTTACAAATCTCAAATTTCAGGACATAAGACAGGATTCTTAGGAGGGAGATATAAATCGTATCTATATAACAGCACTTTCATACACTGTAATCATTGTTCCTAGCAGAAAAATGCTTCTTAATTAGAGCCAGATGTTGAAAATTATGAGTTTATGAAAATGTCACAGAATGGTCAGGGTTGGAAGGGACCTCTGGAGATCATCAAGTCCAACCCCCCTGCCACAGCAGGGTCACCTACAGCAGCTTACACATTACAGCGTCCAGGCGGGTTTTGAATGTCTCCAGTTGTCAAGTCCCGGTCCGATTTCGGGCTCGGGGGAGGTTACTAATGATCCCAAGAGTGAGACTGAGACGCAAACGAGGTCAAATGTCGCCAATCAGGCCGTTGTTATTGAATAGGTACAGAGGAATGGAGCAATAGGAAAGGCAGGAAATATTAGAAGGAAACTAAGCAAGCATTCAGAAGGATAAGCAAAGGATAGTCACCACCATGGATCCAGTGACGTCTCGTTGGTCCTCAGTCTTCAGTTTCTTTGGTGGTGGGTGCACACCAAAGCTTGTTTCCACAGGCTTTTTATAAGACCAGGAAAAGACCTTGGCGGGCTGCCAGCCCAGACAAACATCGGCTTTTGTGGCGCCTCACAATGGTCTTCTGCTGCCGGTTTTGGTGGTGCCGCATTAGAAAACGCATGGTCTGCTGTTACCGGTCATTTGCACCTTGAATGGTCTTCAGCTGCCGGTCTTGGTGGTGCCTCATTTGCAAACGAATGGTCTGCTGGCGCACCTTGCAAGGTACAGGTAAGCAAGCTTTGAGGCAAATACTTGACGTTCCAGTCTCTCACACCAGTGTGGGAGACTCCACAACCTCTCTGGGCAGCCTGTTCCAGTGCTCTGCCACCCTCAAAGTAAAGAAGTTCCTCCTCATGTTAACATGGAACTTCCTGTGCTCAAGTCTGTGCCCATTACCTCTTGTCCTATCACTGGGCACCACTGAAAAAAGACTGTTCCCATCTACCTGGCACCCTCCCCTTAAGTATTTATAAGTATTGATAAGATCCCCCCTCAGTCTTCTCTTTTCTAGACTAAAAAGACCCAAGTCCCTGAGCCTTTCCTCATAAGAAAGATGCTCCAGTCCCCTAATCATCTTTGTAGCCCTTTGCTGGACCCTCTCCAGCAGTTCCCTGTCCTTCTTGAACCAGGGAGCCCAGAACTGGACACAGTACTCCAGATGCGGCCTCACCAGGGCAGAGTAGAGGGGGAGGATGACCTCCCTCGACCTGCTGGCCACACTCTTCTTGATACACCCCAGGATGCCATTGGCCTTCTTGGCCACCAGGGCACATTGCTGGCTCATGGTCATCCTGTTGTCCACCTACACTTGCCCTTGTTGAATTTCATAAGGTTTTTCTCTGCCCAACTCTCCAGCCTGTCCAGGTCACGCTGTATGGCGGCACAGCCTTCCAGCGTGTCAGCCACTCCTCCCAGTTTTGTGTCATCAGTAAACTTGCTGATGGTACACTCTATCCCTTCATCCAGGTCATTGATGAATATATGGAACAGGACTGGACCCAGTACTGAGCCCTGAGGGACACCACTTGTTACTGACCTCGAACTAGACTCTGCACCACTAACCACAACCCTCTGAGCTCTATCTGTCAACCACTGTTCAATCCACCCCACTGTCCATTCATCTAACCCACACTTCCTAAGCTTGCCTGTCACAAGCTTGGCTGTCACAAGCCAAGTCTCTCAAAGAAAGTAATAGGTTACTTGCTGGACTTTATCTTTTTAGAAATAAAGAAACATAGAAATGATAAAACTACACTTAAAATGTGTATTTCTTTTCTGTATTCAGCACTTCTTGTTGCTTTGAGCTAGGCTGAAGTCAAGAGTATAAGATTAAGTATAGTTTTGTGATAGCCAGGAATCCTCTCCTGGAAACATTAGCCTTATAACCAACTGAACATCTGAAACAGACATTCACAAAAAACAATTTCGCTCTAATACCTTGCCCTTTTACCACATTAAATCTGTGCCATGTGCTCTCCTTTGCAACACCAAAAATTATATCTTTTATTAATAATAAAAATAATAAAAGTCTCTCCCACACAGCTTTTGCAGACCTGGCCACTTCGGTTTGACTGCGGTGAAGTGCTGCAGCCCTGGAGCAGTCCCTTTGGAAGAGACTACTCTGGTCTCTCTCCCGTGTCTTTTACCAGTAAATACCTTTAACCCTGCAGCTTTGCCTCACTTTTCCCCAAGGAAATAACCCCTTAGTCTTTAGAGTTCTTTAAATCTATTTAACAGAATATCAGAACCACTTTTAGGGTCCTGCTGATGACATTTGTAATGCAATCAAACCACACTGTGATGTCATTCTCTTTGTAGCGTGACATCCGTATGTGTCAGTAGCTGTTAAACTATGGCCTAATGCAAACATCACAGTTCATCCCACAGAGCAGCGTTGAAACCCATTTTACAGAGTTGGGATGTACACATACAGCAGCGCTTCCCAGGGTCATGGGAGGGAAGGGTCATGTCTCCCCTTCCACCTGCATTAACAGAATAACCATCCCTCCTTCCCGCTCCTCCCCATCAGTAGATGCATGGCCATCCCCAAATTTAATATAAATGATTGGCCTGGGAGATTTCATTCTGTTTCCTTTCAAATTTTAAGTAGAGTCTTTTCCGAAGTTATGTATTTTACATCTTGCAATTACAAAACCTTGTTTGGTTTTTTTTTTTTTCTCGCAGAAACATGGAGCTGCTGTTAGCTGTTTAGCTGCAGCTGAATTTCACCTCATAAATGGTAATTTGAGCACACTTGAATGTACAAATATACACAGAAAGTTTATAACTTATCCTGGGATCCATGAATGGCAGTCACTGGTGACCAGAATTGACTCTCAGTGGGAATTGGGCATCTAAATATGCTTGGATTACTCTCTGCAGAGTGGTGATGCCTTCATTTGGATTCAGTATTATATTTATTCAGAGAGTTTTTCTAAGAGCAGAGGTGTGCTTGCTTGCTGTTTTCCATCCCATCAAACTGGAGTTGTTTCTGTCTGAAGACCTTGTTCTTTTCCATGGTCTAGTAAAACATAGCATGATAGACTCAAAACCTTTGGGTGGATGGTTTCAGCTTGCTCAAGGAAAGATAAAGGCAATTCCACCTCCAGGTTCCTGTGGCTTTGTGATCCCAGTTCATTCTCACTTTTGTTGGGGTTGTTAGAAGGTTCAGTTACCTGTTTATTTTGACTACCTGAGAACATAGTTCTGTTATTGCCAGAGGCTGATAGTTATCCAAATTATCCATGAGTTATCCTCATGTTATCCAAGATGATCTTGTTTATAAAAAGACCCCTAGTAGCTGTCTTCAAGGAATCTGGACAGAGAAATGCCCTAGATGGCTGCTCTAGGGAGGCAGGTCTTTGGAAGAACCACTGGGAAGGTGTGAGGTAGGGACAAATATTTTTTTTTAGTGTTGAAAGAAAAAAAAAAATATGAACGTAAATATCAGATTAAATATTCTTCATTGAATGCTGGAGATGCATCCTGGCCAATCAGTGATAATTACTGAAAAATTTTTAGCCTGGTTTCTTCAGGAAATGAGACTTGGATGATCATTGTGTCTGTCAGTCCCACTTAATAACTGCTGGATCCATTCATCAGCTGCAGATCCGACAGAGGAGTGATGCTGTCAGAGTTACCCAGTCCTCACAGCATTCTTGAAAGGAAGTGGGTGGTGGAAGGTGCCTGATTAATACTACCCCAGAGAGAAAGAATTCAACAAATTAAACATTCAGACTTAAAAGAATTATTAACAAATAAAAAAAAAATATATGGGAGCATCAGAAATACTCTAAATCCAAGAGAACAAAGAGACCTTTTCTCAGTCAAGGGGATTGTGCAGATTCTCTGGTGTCTAGTAAGGGATGCATTCAGTATCCAGTATCATTTAACCCAATGTGCAGGAGACAAACTTTGGTGGTTGGAATTCATGAGTTCTGATACTCAAATTATTCCTCATTTTTCTTAAACTATGGATATTTTCATAGGTATGTTATATCGCAGACTAACTGTTACTGACATAGAAGCAGGGTGTTGTGTCTCAGCGACATTTCCATTATTTCCATCGTCCTTTCATAAATTAACACAAACCATGAAAGGAAGAAAGTCAGTTCTCACACACTAAATTGAGTCATTAAGGAGCATAGACCAGTGGGTAAAACCAACAGCATGGAGAGTTGGTTAGTTGATTAATGTCTTTTGCACCTGATTTCTGAGGTCTCCATTAATTAAAATGAATTTCATCTCCTGAAGGAGTGTATGTATTGCATATTCCTTCTCCCCTAGAACAGATGTAATAAGCTTTCTTCACATGAGTGTGAAGCATCTCGTTTCACTTCTTGGAGAGCTCCATGCAGAAAAATTCCTTCATGGCATTCTCAAACACTTTTGAAAGGTTCCAGGACAAGGAGAAAAAAAACATGAGGTTTTCAGTGAATTCATCTTCTGCAACTTGCTCTGAGCTGGAATATCAAATTCAGAGGCTGCTTTTTCAGGAAAAAGAATCCCCCTTCTCTCTTTTTACTCATTATTATCTCTCACTATGAGCACACACACACGTGTGTGCACTTGCTTCTCCCATCAGATTAACCAGAACTTCTCAAAGCTACAGGATGCTTCAGGAAACTCATGTATACTCCCATAGTACTTTGCAAATAACTTTAGTCTTAAGGGCTTGGCTCACAAGCTTAGCAGGATAATTGGCCAGTAGGTCTTCACACTTCTTTCCTGCTTTCTAAAGCACTATACAGAAAATAGTACCTGCGATCTGTAAGACAAAGCCACGTTGGATGAAGTGATCTGAGGTTGGATAAAGGAGTTTGGTGGCATGCTATTTTCTAACAGAGAAAGGAAAGAACTCCTCCTGCTTTTAAGAGTGGCTCTAATAGTCACCCTGATGAGCAGTTTGGTCACCAAACTGCTGCTCTGCTCAGTCCTTATACCCAGCAAGCCCATGGTCCTACATGACCACACCAGATCCATCGCTGTTGACTTGCTTAAACTACGTACGCTATGTCTCCAAACTATGTGCAAAAGACTGTACTATGTGACAATTTGTGTATCTGTAGGAATAGTTTCTATCAACAATTTACAAGTATCTTATTTATGTAAAATTGCATACAAATAGTGTCTGTGAATTGGTCTGGGCACAGCAGGGACTACTTAAGATGGGCTATCTCCAGGACCATCTAAAATCCCCACTTGGAGAGCTGCTGCACCAATTAGTCAAATACTTTGTTGTGAAGGGTAAGAATTCAGTTAACCACCTTGTCCCAAGTCAGTCCATCATCTCAAACCAGTCCTTTGTCTCACCTACTCAAAGAAAAGCTGGGGAGTTCCAGGACCAGGCAGGGAATTAATGACAAAGTGCATTTGGTATGCCCCGAGGCACACCCCTGATACCCATTTGCACCATAGTTATAACTATAGGGCAAGGCAAGAACCTCTTCCTCCTTCTTTTTTTTTTTTTTAAATGGAGCTGTTCTCCATAAGTTAGAATTCAGCAGGAAATGGACAGCAAAATCAGGACTAACTTCTGCAGTCTATTTGCCTCCCATTCAGGCTACATTTCTGAGGAGAGCATTCACTTTTAGCAATACACAGGGGAATCTTCTCAGCAATCTTATTCTCTAACGCCTGACAAATTAACCAGACTCGTGAATGCCAGACAGGCAGTGGGAAACCTTTGTTTATGAGCTTGCCCTCTCATTGCTAGCACAATATATCCTTTGCCACTTCTGTGTCTAGGCCAAAAGATTATTATGTTACAAGAGGAAGTATTTGTGGTAAATCAAGTCATTCTTTCAAAGTCCTGTAAAGTCTTGCTAGCAAGGTTGCCAACATCAGCTAGTAAAATATCTCCTTATACCTGAAATTTGATACTCAAATTAGGAAGTGCCCTGATGCTCTGATGGTATTGTCTCCAGAGAAATTAAGCCTTGACACAGAGCAACGTGTTACTTAAAGGAAGCAAGATGACACAAGACTTCCCAAGGTGATCTAGTCCATCTCTGTCCACGGATATACCAAGTAGTTGCCACAACCACTCGTACTTGTGAAAGTTCCTTTTTGACCCTATATTGGTTTAATTTGCAACAAGTAAGTTAAATGAAAGACCACAGAACAGTCTTTCTGGTATGCCCTGGTGATCCCTCCACAGAGGTACAGATTAGAGCAGAAAGTATCTACAGAGATGTTTGTGACTGAATAGCCATGTGCACTTAGACTCAAAAAAACCTTGAGGGAGGTGGAGGGGAGGATGCAACATAGTGATGGCTGTGCACGAACTGTTGTATGTTACACTACTGAGACTGAAGCCATTTATCTATTGTCTACTCTTCCTACCAGGAGGAGGCCATATGGTTACTATTTAATTAAAAAAAAAAAGTTTTTCTTAATTCATCAGAATTGCAGACATCAGGAAGAGGGTGGTAGTGGTACAGGTCCTCCTGCTCCCAAGAGGTGGTGAGCGGCTGTGTTAAAGAAAAGGCCTGAATCTCAAGTGGCTTCTCAAAGGTTTGTGTGAAAAAAGGATACTCCCTGCTGTTCTCTGAAGACCATAAGAGCAACACAACAAAAATCATTCTGAGTGCAGGAGCTATTCTAAAGGGAGTAAATAAGCATCTTCTGCTGCATAGACATTATAAACAGCAGCTCCAAAGTAAACATAACCTCCACTTCAGTGCTCTCTTAGCTGTTTATTTCCTTTGCCTACTGAACTGAATGATCTCACCTGAAGTGAGAAAACAGCTGCATTACTGCTTTTCTCATGACCCTCTGTAGTTAATGGACATGGAAACAGAACGGCAAATAGAAATGTGTTTGTTCTAACTTTCTGTGAGGTGCTTGTATGGATTTCATGATTGCCATGTCTTGCTCTAATTGATAGCTCTTCTCCAGCTTAATTATGATAGCTGCATGTCTCCGGTTTTACAGACAGAAGATGTAAGCAGAGCGAAGCTAGCCCTCATAGTAGTATCCACATAACAAGTATCTGTGATACAGCAAGGTGCCAAACACAGCTCCCCCAGGGCCCTTTGCTATAAACTCTCCATCCTTTCTTAGAATCAAAAATAATACAGCAGTCCCCAAAGTCAAAACTGATAAAATAGTCAAGAAGAATTTTGCTGGAGGCTGAGCAGAAAATAAAACCCTGCTGGTGCCAGACTCCCAGCCATGCAGCTGAGATAGATGCCAGCCAGATTCAGCAAACTGTGGACTGTGAGTTTTAAATCTTGAAGAGTCTTTGGTTAAAAACAGCCGTCGAGTTGTTTGTTTTCGGGCAAGTGAAGTCAGATTTTGTTCCTTGGAATCATCTATCCCTCCTGCAGAAATTGAGGACTGAACTCTCACTGGTGACAATGTGGATACATGGAGTTGCTATGATAGGCTAGAAAGGATCAAGGAGCTCAGGAAGGATTTGAGCCTTCTTTTCACATAGACAGGATCTAAAATCACTGATGTCCAGGAAGGGACCTAACGAATCACACCCAAGCATGGGCTCAAAGAAGAATAATTCCCTCTCTTTCTACTCCAGCAGACTATTTCTCCCCGTTGCCTTTTTTAAAATGTGTAAACACAGTCCCTGGTCTAGCAGTCCTTTGGTCCCAACCTCTATAAAAGCAGCATTTTTCAAAAATGGCACAAGTATCTTGCCTTTCATCAGACAGATCTTGTCCATATCTTTTTCCATGACAGCATCAGATCCAGGAATGAGTCTGGTCTTTTGTGTCACATGCTGGAAGAGGGACCATCACGGGCTCATGGGGATGATGGTATTTGATGAGACCTTTTCCAGGAAAGGTGGACCTCCAAGACACAGAGCTGTGCTGTAATATATACTTCTCTCTATGTCCTTCCATCCCAGCATTGACCTAGTACCTTCACTGATGTGAAACACATGATGAATAACTATTTTGCATAGAAAACTAACAGGCAGGATGACAGTTTTCTTTTGTTCACTGTTAACAGAAGAATCAGAAGAGGTCTTGAATCAGCTTGAATTCAAGTTTTCTGTGTGTCTGCCTTGTGCACAAATTTGACTTATATCAGATATGACTGACTTCACAAAATCTTGAAGAGAAGTAGGGAATAAAGTCAGGCTGATTTTAAGAGGAGACAGGTCCCCTTTGGCTGGCAATAGATTCCGAGGTAGATGAGGTCAAAAGTTCTGCCATAGCTAGAAACAAGCCAGCTGAAAGTCAAATTTGCAAAATTCTGGGTTCTCCCAGTGTGCTAATTGTGACTTCAGGTCTGTGGCCAGTTTCAAATGATGTTTGCCTTAGCTTTTTTCTGGACTTCTAAACAAGCTGCTGCATGCCTTCACTTCCTTTCCCTGTCACAGTATCACAGAATGGTCAGGGTCGGAAGGGACCTCTGGAGATCATCTAGTCCAACCCCCCTGCCACAGCAGGGACACCTACAGCAGGTTGCACAGGATGGCATCCAGGCGGGTTTTGAATGTCTCCAGTGTGGGAGACTCCACAACCTCTCTGGGCAGCCTGTTCCAGTGCTCTGCCACCCTCAAAGTAAAGAAGTCCCTCCTCATGTTAAGATGGAACTTCCTGTGCTCAAGTTTGTGCCCGTTACCTCTAGTCCTATCACTGGGCACCACTGAAAAAAGACTCTTCTCATCTACCTGGCACCTTCCCCTTAAGTATTTATAAGCATTGATAAGATCCCCCCTCAGTCTTCTTTTTTCTAGACTAAAAAGACCCAAGTCCCTGAGCCTTTCCTCATAAGAAAGATGCTCCAGTCCCCTAATCATCTTTGTAGCTCTTTGCTGGACCCTCTCCAGCAGTTCCCTGTCCTTCTTGAACCGGGGAGCCCAGAACTGGACACAGTACTCCAGATGCGGCCTCACCAGGGCACAGTAGAGGGGGAGGATGACCTCCCTCGACCTGCTGGCCACACTCTTCTTGATGCACCCCAGGATGCCATTGGCCTTCTTGGCCACCAGGGCACATTGCTGGCTCATGGTCATCCTGTTGTCCACCAGGACTCCCAGGTCCCTTTCCACACAGCTGCTCTCCAGGAGGTCAGCCCCCAACCTGTACTGATGCATGGGGTTATTCCTCCCCAGATGCAGTACCCTACGCTTGCCCTTGTTGACTTTCATAAGGTTTTTCTCTGCCCAACTCTCCAGCCTGTCCAGGTCACGCTGTACAGCATATCAGCCACCGCTCCCAGTTTTGTATCATCAGCAAACTTGCTGATGGTACACTCTATCCCTTCATCCAGGTCATTGATGAATATATGGAACAGGACTGGACCCAGTACTGACCCCTGAGGGACACCACTTGTTACTGGCATCGAACTAGACTCTGCACCACTAACCACAACCCTCTGAGCTCTATCTGTCAACCACTGTTCAATCCACCCCACTGTCCATTCATCTAACCCACACATCCTAAGCTTGTCTGTGAGGATGATGTGGGAGACAGTGTCGAAAGCCTTGCTGAAGTCAAGGTAGACAACATCCACTGCCCTCCCCTCATCCACCCATCCAGTCACGCCATCATAGAAGGCTATCATATTAGTCAGACATGACTTCCCCTTAGTGAATCCATGCTGACTACTTCTGAGAACCTTCTTTTCCTCCAGATGCTTGGAGATGACGCCCAGAACAAGCTGTTCCATCATCTTTCCAGGAATGGAGGTGAGGCTGACTGGCCTGTAGTTTCCCAGGTCATCCTTCTTGCCCTTTTTGAAGGCTGGAGTGACATTGGCTTTCCTCCAGTTCTCAGGCACCTCACCTGTTCTCCAGGACCTTTCAAAGATGATGGAGAGTGGCCCAGCAATGACTTCTCATAGCCCCCTCAGCACTCGCGGGTGCATCCCATCAGGCCCCATGGACTTGTGGGTATCCACTTTACTTAATTGGTCTCTAACTTGTTCCTCTTCAACCAAGGGAAAGTTTTGCTTCTTCCAGACTTTCTCTGTTACTTGCAAAGTCTGGGACTCCCGAGAGCTGGCCTGAGCAGTGAAGAAAGAAGCAAAGAAGGCATTCAGCAACTCCGCCTTCTCTGCATCATCCGTCACTACAGCACACATCTCGTTCAAAAGCCGGCCCACATTTTCCCTGGTTTTCCTTTTGCCTCCTATATACTTAAAGAAACCCTTCCTATTGGTCTTGACATCCCTCGCCAGGTTCAATTCCAAGGCTGCCTTGGCTTTTCTCATTTCTTCCCTGCACACCCTGACAGCATTCTTGTACTCATCCCAAGTCATCAGCCCCCTTTTCCACATCCTGTAAACTCCCTTCTTCCACCTGAGCTTTTTCAGAAGATCCCTGCTCAGCCATGCAGGTCTCCTTCCCTTGCCTGATTTCTTGCTCTTCAGGATGCACTGATCCTGAGCTTGGAGGAAGTGGTGCTTGAATACCAGCCAGCTCTCTTGAGCCCCCTTACCCTCTAGGGCCCTCTCCCATGGGATTTCTCCCATCAATTTCTTGAAGAGATCAAAGTTAGCCCTCCTGAAGTCTAACATTTCAACCCTACTTGTCATTTTGTGCATACTGCACTTAATCCTGAACTCCATCTTCTCACAATCACTGCAGCCAAGCCTGCCCCCAGCCTTAACGTCCTCCACCAGTCCCTCTTTGTTTGTCAATACTAGGTCCAGTAGTACACCTCTTCTTGTGGGCTCTTCCACCACCTGAGTCAAAAAGTTATCATCAACGCACTGGAGGAACCTCCTGGACTGTACATGCCTAGCTGTGTAGCCTTCCCAGCAGATACCAGGGTGATTGAAGTCCCCCATGAGAACCAAGGCCTGTGATTGTGAGGCTGTTCTCACCTGTCTGTAGAAGGCCTCATCAACTTCCCCATCCTGATCAGGTGGCCTGTAATAAACACCCACAACAGTGTCTCTCCTCTTACCCTGCCCCTTAATCCTTACCCACAAGCTCTCAACTTGCTCATCATCAGCCCCCAGGGAGAGCTCAATACATTCCAGTTGTTTTTTCACATAAAGAGCAACTCCCCCACCTCGCCTTGCTGGCCTATCTTTCCTAAAGAGAACATAGCCCTCCATGAAAGCATTCCAGTCATGTGAGCTATCCCACCATGTCTCAGTAATTGCAATGGGATCATGGCCCTGTGACCACACACAGATCTCTAACTCCTTCTGGTTCTTAACAGTATCAACATCCTGCCCCACAAGTACTGAGCTACCACACTCAGGTGCCTCTCTGGTGAGCCCAATTACATCCCCATCCCCCTTCCAATCTAGTTTAAAGCTTCCTCAATTAGCCCCACTAACTCTAGTCCTAGAACCCTCTTCCTCCTGTGAGATAGGCTTTTCCTGTCTGCTTCCAGCAGCCCTGGTGTTCTATAAATCAGGCCATGATCAAAGAACCCAAAACCTTGCTGGTAGCACCAGGTTTGGAGCCAGTCATTGACCTGCTGGTTCTTCCTGTTTACCCCCTCATCATTCCCTGCAACTGGAGGGATAGAGGAGAACAAGACGTGTGCTCCCGATCCCTTAACCAGTGGTCCCAAGGCCCTGAAATCTTTCTTCATTGCCCTCAGCGTTCTTCTCACTACGTCGTCACTTCCTACCTGAAAAACTAGAAGGGGGTAATAGTCGGATTGTCGTACTAGGGAGGGAAGCTTCCTCTTAACATCATCAACCCGGGCCCCAGGGAGGCAGCAAACCTCCCTATATAGCGGGTCTGGTCTACAAATCAGGCCCTCCGTGCCCTTCAGAACTGAGTCACCTATTACAATGACCCGTCTTTTGGTTTTTGCTGTGGCAGTTTTAATTCGGGGGGTGGTCCGACGAGGCCTCGATGGCACCTCCATACTGGGAGGATTATCATCCTCACTGTTGCTCAGTTCCTCTTGCAGAGCACTATATTTGTTCTGCAATGGGACCTCAGAAGTTATAGTGGTTGGCAGGCTGATGTGCCTGCGGCGCCTGTTGCATCGGGCAGGAACATCTTGCCCTTGTCCCCTGTCCTCCAAGCTACCCTGTTCAGCTGGTCGGGGAGAGGAGTGGGAGTTCTCTATAGCAGTGGCTCTATCTGCCTGTTGGGTTTCTGTAATGGGTGACAGGGTGCGACTCCATGCATCAATCTCCCTCTCGCATTCCCTGATGTCCCTCAACCTGCTTACCTCCTCCTTGAGTTCCATCACTAAGCATAGGAGCTCCTCAACCTGGGCACACCTGCCACAGGCATGCTTACCATTACCTTCTGACACTGGTGTGAGAGTAGGGCACACCCTGCAGCCCAATGCCTGGGTGGCAACATGCTCACACAACAGCTCTGTCTGCAAAGCAGTATCAGAGCTGGTGCATGCATGGTACTTTGGGGCCACGGTCTTCTGCTGGGTGGTTACCATGATTCCCTGACCATGTTGATAGGGCAGTAGCACCCTTCTGTGCGACCTGTCACGCCCTGTTAGCTTGGTTACTATGCCCACTCGGGGGGGGCTGCCCTCTTGTAGTTCTCCCAGGTGATGCCCTGGGTGCCATCCACCGACTGCCCACTCACTCGGTGCACAGCAAATCTCGCTGCGTTCCTTCACAGCTCTTTTTGAACTGCTGCATGTGCTGCAGGCTCCGCCCCTGCTGCGTCAGCAGCCCTCCCTCAAGCTGCCGGTTCCAGCAGGAGTATGAGGACGAGCTGGGCGCTTTCTCTGGCTTCAAAAGCCCCCAAAGAGAGCCCCTTGCCGGCCCTTTAATGTTTCTCATTAGATGAGTTAGAAAACAGTAGACCATGCTCACATCTCTCATGCTTATTTCATATCTTGTTGTGAAAAGAAGTTTTTGTTATGCAGTCACAAGGGACTTGCAGCATGATATACCCCTCAAATATAAAGTAGCTTCTTCTCCCTTCAACAGGCATGAAAAGCCTCCTTTAGTGCAGCTGACTTATTTTGTCCCAGATCTGGAATTCTCCATCTTCTCTTTGCCCTTTGACTGTAATTTGTGCTAATCTCAAAGCACCTGAGGCAATGAGCGGAACTTTTTCCTAGTTGGTTTTTTTTTTTTTGGAGGGTGGTGGCAGGAGGTTAAGACCTATTTTTCATGCCAGGAAAGCCAAGTACATGAGCTCCTATCTTCTATCAGACATATAACCCCTCATAAATTATTCCCAAATACACAAACTTTGTAAAATTTTAACCTCTCTGAAATGAGTTTCCTCCTTTCTCACAATAAAGAAGGGATTTAGGATTGCCCAGGTAGAACTTCAACTTATAACTGAGATCAGGTGGGTCAAGATACAGAAAATGAGGGCTAAATTCCCAGCTGGTGTGAGTTAATTTGGCTGTATGCACTGTAGGGGGGATGTGCTTTTCTACTCTCACTGAAAAGCTGGTCTAGCTGTAATGAAGTACTGTACCATTGTGAAAAATGCTATCAATTAGCTTCATGGACATAGAAGATTTTCCCAAAGCAAGAACAGTCTCTGGTGTATTAATATCCAGTCTGTTATCTGATTGTTCAAGTAGAACAAGATGTTAACATGAGCATTGTGCAATTTTATAGGAAAGTATTTGAGATCCACTGTGTGATGAGCTTTGTACCCAATTGCAAAACTTCATTTATTTTGTATCTGTAGCAAAAAAAAATTTAAAAAAATCTGACATTTTTTTTCAATGGGTTGACCAGGAAACAGCCATCTGATGCAGACATTTGGCTGTCTTTATGTACACATATATACACAAAAGTGACTTCATGACTCTTCCTCAAAGCATCGTGAGCTGGTTGTGAGGTAAGATGCATCCATCTAACAATTTCCTCTCTATTTTGCAGATGTTTGAAAATAAATGTTTTTTTTTTCCCTTTCTGCAGTAAACATGGAAATAACCTTGATTTTAAGAGTTATTCTTTATAGTATTTAAAATTAATGTCCAAATGCGTATATAGCTTTCTTCATGATCAATAACAATCTTGACAGAAACTGTTTTAAAATTAGGAACTTTAACATTTACTTTATTAGATCTATTTTTTATTATCTTTGTATACTTATTACTTCAAGAGCATTTTGGATTGTCACACAGTTTTGTTATGGAAAAGCTTATTCTGTAACCTGAATAGATTATTTTCTTTTTTTTTTTTTTTCTCCTCTCTATAAGGTTTTATATTCAAAAAAATTAGAAAATCTCTGAGTAAATAAAATCGTTTCACTTATGCATACAGATTGTGCAGTTCTGAATATAAGATTTTGAGGGGAGGTTTTTTGGCTTTATTTTTTCTCATCAAAGAGAATGAGTGTGTCAGATTGTCTAACACATGAATTTGTAACTTGGTGCTCCCGTATGCCAACGGTGCAGTTGTTTAGTGCATGCTTTGAGAGCTGATTTTAAAGGTCTTAAAGAGTCTGTTTTAATAATTCATATTGATTCAGTAGGGGATGAAGATGCTTGACATGTTAAATGATTAGCATTTACATTATGGACATGTTAATTACTGTATTTTTAATGCCATTAGCTTTTATAAACCAAGATGAGTATTCTTAAAGGGACACCAGTAGATTAGCAACATGCTGGAAATCAGTGTTATACAAACCAGCCCTAGAAATATTTTCTCCTCTTTCTTTTCACTCTTCTCTCTCCCCTTTTACATTTCAGTAAGGATGTTTTATTCTTTTGGCTCTTGCACCCAAACACCAATCTAAAATAAAATTAAAAAAAAATCAGGAAGCAAAAGAGACTAGAAAGAAAGTATTTGGTCATTCAGTATGCATTGATCTGTGATAATCCAGTGATGAATGGTGTTATAGCTTCCCCTGTCTCCCCTCTCCGCACAGGAGAGGTGACTGTTACGGCTGCAGTCATGATGCTTTGGTTTTCAGCTTAAGTTAAAAGCCTTTATCTGCTACAGTGTCTGATTCACAATGGTGACTATCAAACAAGCAGAGTAAAACAATTTACAGATATGATTCCCTCTTTTTCTTTAAGAAAACTTAAGACTTAACTTTAAGCAAGCAAAAGTTGCCGTACCGTAAAGCAAAAGGGAATTTCTTTTGAGAAATGCAGCTTGATATAACATTGTGTTGCAAACCAGAAAACTAATATTTTCCTATATATATGGGCCATTTCAGCCACACCTGGACACTGTATTGGCACATACTGTCTTGAGAAATCTTTGTGGGACTAGGGGAGGATGAAAACTTGCAGGATGTATTGAGTTAATGAGACTGTGACAGAGATAAGGCAATTAGTAAATAGGAGAAGTCTACCAATAGTGGTCAGGGACAGAAATGATGTAGCAAGATCTATATGTCAGTACAGGAGATGGAGATAGGGGAAAATATCAGATGGAGGTCAAGAAAACCTCCTAGATCAGACTGGGGTACCTCGCCCCCATCCTCGTAATGTCTAGCTCTTAAAGCTGTATCCCCAGAGCTGTCCTACAAGGCAAGGAGCTTCAGAGGAAGAGCTGTTTCCATACATCAGTGAGGGAAAGCTTTTGATAAGGTACCAATCTGAGCCTGGGGCTAGCCATTAGGATAGGATAGGATATTTCAGTTGGAAGGGACCTACAATGATCATCTAGTCCAATTGCCTGACCAATTCAGGGCTGACTGAAAGTTAAAAAAAATTATTAAGGGCATAGTAAATTATTAAGGGTATTGCAATTAAAGGGTAACGCCTATATCCAGATGTAGGATTTTGGCCATTGGTAAATCACTGGGACTACTGAATGGTCCCCATAGACAAAGCACCGCAGGAACTGCATTTAGAGGTCAGACAGGAAAGGGTATAGTCCGAAGACAGAAATGAATCTGAGCTTTTTATACACTTAGTCTTCTTCAACCTGTTTCAGTTGCTGAAGAGCACTAATGCAGGTAACAGATTTCATTTAGGAAGTCTGCATTGATCTCTCTATATATCCACATATTTTTTCAAAGAAGTCTTAGTATGAAAAGAGTAATCACAGTTCTTGTTTGTCTGGAGAGCTCCTTCAAAGTGCTCCTGCATACTGTCTGAACAAGGTCTTATATTGCAAGGGAGGCACATAATAGCATCATTAATTAAAACTGAAGGAGTTGGGCAGCAAGGGAGGAGGCAGAGGGGAGTTTCAAATTTAAGGGAAGATCTCTCAACTGCACATCACGCGTAATCTTGGGGTTACACCTTCTAATGGCTTGGCTGTACGCGTGTCAGGAGCTTTCATCCCTGTCTTTTGGAGTTTGAAAGCCTGAGGCTCTAAGACACGCTTCTGCATATTCTTTCTTCTGACCAGTCTTGCTATATCGTATCATTTTTAGTCTGTAGGAGGGTGGAAAGGAGGAGGTGCTGAAAAGCCCCAGGAAAGCAGAACATTTCTAATTTCTTCAATCCAACCAAGTGATGGAAAACTTGCCAAAAAAATTTGTAGTGCGATTTTTCAAGCTTTCAGAAAACTACTGACTAACCCAATAATTTCTAAAATCCTGAAAAGAAGTTCAGATCATGAGATATTTTTTGGCAAAGAACAGCTTTGTCTCTGCCTTGCCCTCTGCTAGCATAACTGTAAGGGCTGCTACCTCAATATTTTTTTTTCTTGCTACCACTATAATTAATACTGAAAGTATTTTTTGTTTGGGTTTTCTTTGGGTTTTTTTGTTCGTAATAAAACCAGATATTGTGTTATCACCTGAATCCAGGTCTGTATGACAAGCACCAGGTATTCTGAAAGCCGCCAACACAGAAAATCCTTTTCATGGGGAATACATATCCTGCTTCCTGGACTTGGGGAGCTCCAGTAAATAAAAATACTGAACTTTCAGTAAGTGTTATTGCCTAGTTCAATAATAAAATGTTAATAACCAACTTTCACATCCTGTTGGCTACATCCTAGGATGTGCATCCTCAAGTTGGACTTACTGAGGACTGACTAAGCTTGACTTACTGAGTTCCACCTCAGTAAGACTTTGTACAGCCCAAGATGTCCTTCAATTAAAAACCTGACATAAGGAGATTGTAGGCTGCTTGGTGCAGTTTTACATGAGCACAGATTAACAGCTTTCTTGGTGGGTTTTTATTTCTCTGACCAGGTTTTTAGCCCAACACCTTTGTTCTTGTCATGTTATGTATGTTTCAAAGGACATTTCTCACACATCTCGAGAAGCCTATGAGTCAGTATTTTTAAACTTGAAATTAGGTTCCTAAAACTATATCCAAGAATATAAATACTGTCACAGTTTTTGAAAGTGTTAAATATCCTGTAAATGTCACCGAACCAGAGTTTTAAAATTAAATTAGCTTATAATATATAGCTACTTTCCAGAAGTCATTTCTCTGAAAATATATAGGGGAGGAATGAAAAATCAGGAATCAGTAATCAAAAATAAAACTTTCAGTTGCCCAAACCTTCTACATCATCATTGCTGGTTTTGTTTTTGATGATTGTATATTGTTTTCTTTTCATCAAAACGAAAACCCACATGAAAGCTCTGACAAGCAGTAAAAACAAATTTGTGTTCTTTTCCCAGTTTTTCTTTATAGAAAGTGCTTCACTTTTATAAATGTTTTTTGACGTTTTGAATACAAAAAAATAATATGCCTAAAAGATTTCAAAATTGGCACTGCAAATTCACAACACATATTCCAGTGATGCAGTTTAAAAGAGGAGCTTTGGCTGCAAAGGTGTTTATGTGCTTTTCAATAATAAAATATTATTTTTTTGCTTTTGGAAACTTTTGGTTTCTTCTGCAGTCCGATTCAGGAAATATCTGTACCCTGAACAATAATTCATAAACACGTGCTTAGTCCAGACATGGTTTTAAATCACCTCTAAATGAACAGAAGCATGGTATTGAAGCCTATATTAAACATTGCTCCTGGGGAAGGTTCTGACCAGGGATGGATTTAAATACACACTGAAGTCATGTATTCACCCTGTCTCAGACCATGCATTGTATGTGAAACTATAATTCCCTTTTCCCAAGCTCTTGGACACATGGGATGCAATATAAAAATGTTTATATTTGCATATGAACTAATGTGAAATGAATAAACTTACATCTCAGCCTTAAAATGAGATGAGCAACTATCCCTAATCAATCTGCTCTTTCATTCAGGTCCAAGCAACTCTTCCTGGAGGTTTTTCCTGATTTGAATTTCTTATCCCTGTCATCAACCACCAGCTGAATCTCCACATCATTTCATCGTTGAAACTCCAACTAGGCTGTGAGTAGGAGATAGAAATAAAATGTACTGATTAGATAAACATGGCAGAGCCCCAGTGACCAGCAGGAGCTGCTGTACATAATTTGGGTTCTTGCAGAGTCAAGACAATGGATCTGGGTCTAAGGCTGTGTCGTGTTGAATGTGTTTTGATGTCTTTATATGTTCCCCTAAATGTCAAGTAACGTTTGTCCCACAAAAACCAGGAGGGCAACTATTTCCTAGTGATATTTCTGCTCACTTCCAGCCTCTGTTCCTCTTGTTTTGTTTAGTTCAGCCAAAAAGGATCTGAAAATGGGTATTGAAAATATCTAGGGTAAAAACTGTGCTCAGAGAGCGACTTTCAATCTGGTACTCTGCACTGCCAGAGGCAGGTGAGACAGGGGAGCAGAAAAGGTTCCAGACAACAGCCCACAGCCAGGGAAAAGCCGATGCTGGGGTGCACCAAATTTCTGGATTGTGCAGTTACACTTGAGATCAAAGATGTATTCAGGGTAAATATTTTGGGTCCCGCCTGGAGCAATGGTGATAAATTCCCCAGGTCGTGGACAGTAACTGAGAAGAGCCGAACTCTGTGTACAGCACAGGGGCTGTTGTGTGTTCTTTTGCAACCTGGTAATGTTTTTACACACTCTTCTAACAAAAGCCTGTTTTGCTGAAGTCTTGACTGGTGCTGCGTGCACCGATAGGCATGGATACAGGCCACCGCTGGAGAAAATAAGGCCTCTCATGTCTTAACTCTCACTTTTTAAAATCCTGTATGTTATGTAGGCACCTAGCTTCAGGCTCGCCAAACATTGTGTTTTTTGCCAAACTCTGTTCCTTTATAGCAGAGCACATTTTTTTTTTCAGGGCAGCTGTTGATATAGTTCCTTGCTTCAGTGGTTTCTCTCTATCGCGTGCTCTCTCTCTATCGCTCTCTCTCTCTCTTTATATAAATCTGCTAAATCCTGTAAGGTACTGGGAAGTCATGGATGCCCTTACAATGAAGTAGTATCAGTTATCTCAAGAAAACCAACTCTTACAGAAAAAGCAAATAAGATTTAACAGAAAATTATGATCCTTTCCTTTGAGTGCAATGTAATCACTCTCTAGTATACAGGTCCCCTTTGCAAGAGAAGAGACAACTAAAAGGTAGGTGTAATTTTCTAATCAGTGGATTTGTTCCAGTCTCTCTAGATAAAGTACAGAGGTACCAAATGATTTGTACAGGACTATTTGGCTTTTCTTTTAAACCCCACCTCAAATACAAATGTTTTCAGATATGTGTCTTGCTTGCTTATAAATTTCTCAAGATCATTTATTTATAATTTATTGTTAGGAAGTACTTTTTACCTTTTTTCTTTTTTGTCCATATGTTTCAGAATGAAATTTGGAATCAGTTTTTTTACTCAGATCACTGCCTTTATAGCTAACCCTTTGTTAGTTACAAATCTTGGTGGTACATTTACTTGTGCAAGTAGGCTCTGGGTTCAGGGTGGGGTCATGTAAGAGACAGATAAGATGTTTCAAGATTCGCTTACCACAAGCAAAATTAGCAATAGGAAACCAGTAGTCCAGATGGCTTAAAATTCACTTACCGCAAGCAGACCAGCCATATCCTGTTTGCAACAGGGGCCAGAGGCACCCAAAACGTGCCGAACTAATCTACAAGATGTGCTAAAGTTGTCTGCCGATGTGGTGTACATGACCATTAAGGGGTACATCAGGGGCAACCATCTTCCAAGATACTTTTTACGACACATGACCGACTGCCAAAGATTGGCCAAGCAAAAGTGGCCTCTATGCTGATTGGTCAAGTATCGAGCAGACTTTAACCATAAATTAGTACCGTGTCCCTTCACAATTGGGACCCCAGGACCCCTGCCATCATTGTGACCAGAGAATCATGAGTCAATGGGACGCCGCTGATGCTAAGAGGACTGTCAGGATGCTGAAAAAGTCCTCTGGTGGTGACTATACTCTTGCTGTGCTCCGTAATACTGCTGCTCTCTCCTGCCTTTCCTCTTCTTCCTTCTTTACTCTAGTGCTCGTTTCAGTGATCAAGGCTGGGAGATAACAATAAAGCTTTAGCAGATGGCATCTGACCTCGTTTGTGTCTTAATCTCACGCATGGAATCATTATGGGTCCTCCTGGACCCCCCGCCACATCCAGGATCGGGACGTGACAGGTTAGCAGACCTTATCTGTGCTCATACATGTAGATTTTTGCCTATGGGATTATGGGAACAAAAATCCAGGTATAGACCTGTACGTCGCAGCTGTAACAGCCTATGCTGTGCGTAACTCTGCAAAGATGGGATTTGGTGGGGCTTCTCTTTGTGCATATTTGCACAACTCAAACACTACGGATCACACTTGCAAAGCCTTCCCTCCCCCCCGAAAACCATATCTGTCCTTGTCTTTGTCTTCTGCATCAATCTCTCCCTATACTGAGACAGTAAAGTTAAGACACAGGATGGCTTTGTTTGCAGGAGTACAATCAGACTAGTCTTCCACACTAATTTTCTGCTTGGATTACTTTCCTAATTAAAATTTGTGTTCTCATCATGTTGTGGAAGAGTACATTTTAAATGAGCTTGCAATACACAGTGTAGAATACCAGCTTTATAGCACTGTTCATAACCTAGAATACCAGTTTTTAATTTGTCATAATGCAAATGCCATAATAAGTTTTCAACCCTGCAATCTATTTTTTTTCCCCAGCTATTTGTAAACTGAATTCTCAAATTTTATTTTCCCACTCCGTATGTAAGACCATTGGTGCAGGATGTTGATCTACCTCCAGACGTTCAGAGCTGAGTATATTATGCATTGTGTTCCAAAACACTGTTAAATATGTGGAAAGGGGGGAAAAAAATTACATGAATTATGCCTTCTTTAGCCTTCTTATACTTGCTAATATGTTTTAAATGGACTGTTTGGGTGTTTTTTTTACTGATAACCACAAAAAAGTGATTCATTCTCTAAATTAATACTAGAAATATTTCCTGGGTATGGAGAACTCATCTTTATTCAGTGATAGAAATATGATACCTCATTCTGATAAGACTACAGGAAGCTAAGGTTTCAATTCTGAATTAACCACCTACTCCTGGGAAAAAGTTTCATGCAAAATTTTCAGGGGCATCTCAGTCTATTGAATCTGGAGAGACACTTTAAAAGAATGAGGCCATGCACAAAAGCATGTGCATGGGAAAAAAAAAAGTTTGATATGGATCGCTATACAAATTCATTTGAATATCTTTATTTGTACATCTTGCATAGCCTGATTAACTTTATGTTAGGTTCTACCTACAGGTCCGTTACTGAGCCAGGGTTTTATAGCAAGCTGGCCAATGTTGCCTATGTGGTCCCTGAATGGTGATATTTATTCCTCACCGTTTGTAGCCATCTAGGCAAAATCTCAATGTAGCCCTGGTGGGTAATAGTTATAGGTCATTAGTTGCAAGTCTAATTTGCTGTGAATGTATACGATAGCATGAGCACTTGTCCCAGTGCAGCCATACTCATTTGAGGATTTTTGCATGACAAGCATGAATGTTTTTGAACTGGATATGGATGTTTTGGTTTGTGCTATGAAAGACCTGGCTATTTTGGCCCCGTGTGTGCCCTGAGCACTGCTTTCTCCCCTACTGACATGAGAGGGGTGCTTCCCCTCTTTGCAGAGGGCTTAGGAGAAAGATGGTGGAACACCTTCCCAGCCTACCTACTTTGGACAAAAAACCCACAGGAAGGACAACCAGTCCTGGGATCCCGCTGCTGTCCAAGGGAAAAAAGAAAGACCATTATCCCTTTGTCTCTCAGTAACCGCAGGCTCTTTCGCCTCATCTAGGCTGCCAAAAACCACCCAGCTACCCAGCTGATGCTAGAAATGAACTTGTCTGAGGGAGAGCATGTGAGATCTCCCACCTCCAGGCATGGCAGGAGAGGGGTTTGCACATGTCCCTGGGAAAGTGTAGCTCAGCGCTTCAATCATCTCCCCAGCCTTGAGCAGCTAAGCTGTGGAAATCACTTTGACGTAAATCTCTCAGCAGCTTTTTTGTCTGAAATAAATGGTGCATAAAGGAAATGGAAAATTATTTGGTGGACAGGATTATCTATGTGTTTACTGCTCTGAGCACTTTCCTTTTGTCTTTTGACTGTGTAGTTCCCATTGGTGTGAATAGCTGTGCATGAAGCTAAAGCTTCTGAACATGAGCAGGGTGTAAGAGAGCTCTCCCTTTAAACCTGTGACAGCTATGCACTTGTGGTTGCAAGAAATGTCAAGTTAGAAGAATTACTACTAGTTGAAAGTAATTATTTTTCATTTCTGAGGTTCCCTGTTCAGTGTTAACCCAAATGTAAACTTTCTATAATTCTGCATCGTTATCGTTCCCCTAGATGTATTACTTTCATTTCCATTTGCTATTTTACATATGCACACAGTTGTGGCACCTCATATTTTTTTTGTATTATTCCACCCCTCCAGGTCTTGCTATCTTGGTATGTATTATTTTGTTGCCATAACATGCTGATGATATACAATATTTGTATAAAGATTCAAATCAATGCTTATCACATCAGAGCACTATCATTCAAAAGGAAAGTGCAAATCAATAATTCATTAAACAAGAGAGAAATGAATGATTTGAAATCCTTGTTCTTCTCCCTATTAATATTTAAAAATAAATTGCATTGTTTAAATGAAGTTTGATCAGTTTTTAGACTAAATGAGTCTGATTTAAGGCATCTGATGGTAGTCGGCATAGTATTCATCATGGGATAAATAGTAGAAATGCAAAATTTGCATAGATAGTTTTCAGTTTACTAAACTTCTGATTCATTAAAAATACTCCATGATATAAAAAAATACTGGGGAAGGCATATGGTTTTCCAAGTTGAATAAAATAGCTTTTTTAGACATAAATAAAATGATTCATTTCAAGTTGGAGCATTTCATTTTCAAAAAGCTTGTCTCACAAAAAATGAAGAGAGCTACTTTGAAATAGACAACTTTGCTCTTTAAAAAAGGGATATATTCAATCTAGGAAATGTTAGAAAGTGTAACACCTGGAAAAATGGCAGATCAGCTCGGCCCTTTGTTTTTCACTGATAATCAACCTTAATTTGCCTCACTGTAGTCAAAAGAACAGAAAAAAAATATCTCTCTGGTATCATGTGTAAGTTGAAACACAAGGAAGATCCTGTCTGTCTTTTTCTGCACCCATCCAAGCCCATGGCATAACCAGGTGATCTCCTGCATTGGAAGACGGGCTAAATGAATGAGTCTATAGAATTCAAATGCACCTTTAGTCCTGCTCATTTCCTAATTCACCAGCAATAAAGCTGCATTACAGGATCTTGCTGAGTTCAGCTGGCCAATATTTGTAAGACACTTATAGAGTTACATTAATTTAATAAAATTTTGCTCAGTTGTTCTTTTTCTGAAGCAAAAAGAGTGGCTTTCTTATGAAATAAGGAGCTTTTGTGAGAATGTCTCATTTCACATAGAGACCCAAAAAAGATTTTGCAATCAGAAATCTAAAGGCTTGTGCATTTTTTTAGTTCCCCCCCCCCAATAAAACCCCTATAGTTTTGCTAACAATAGCAATCACATTGATCAAATCTACCTAGCATATTGGGGGAAAAAGAGACAAAGTCATAATACAGAACAGTCCTTCATTATCACCTGAATAAATATAGTTGGTTTCTTGAACTAGTCCCTCTGTTTTCACTTTGTCATGAGAGAGATGTTTTTAAAGATGATTCATATCATCCTAAATTAATCTTCTGATCTTGGTGAAATGAATTTTTACAGAATACCCTATTTCTCTTCACTAACCACAAAGAGGACCTGGGGTGACCAGCTCAATTGCTTCCCCTTGGTAGGTCTTTGATTTTTAAAGATCTGCTTCTACGTACTGCCATTTCTCACAGGCATCTAGATAGAGACATAATTTGCAGTCTGCTGAATGCTGACTATATCCCTGACTGTATCACTTTGTTTTGATAGAACCTGCTCAATTGTACCGAGTTGTGTCTTTCCTCAGAACAGAGTCAAAATTTCAACTCTGAAAATATTTTCTGAACTGCCAGCTAATATTGGATAAGCCTGAACTCCATCAATGACTTTTTTTAGGAAAAAAAAACCCACTTCCCTGCATCTAATTTTCTCTTTCTGCAGGTGTTCTAAAGTACAGTAATGCTTTCTCATGCCTGAGTCCTTTCTTTCTGTAGCTAGTCTTTAAAAGGTAGGTAAAGTAGGAAAAGCTGTTAATGTTGCACATCCTTTATAAATGAAGCTAGTAGTCCTAGTTGTTGGAGCACATGCTGTTGTAGTAAAATTGACATTAACTAGGAAAATGAAATGTAAAATGTAAATGAAGCAACCAAGGAAACCTGCTGCTGCTCAAGTCCTCTATACTGCCCCAACCCTTTTTAATTATTTACCTAATATTAAAATGGAGAAATAGTAACTAGACATGATTTATCTATGATTCAATTAAGGAACTAACCATCAGACAATGTAGCATTGTTGATAAGCAGGGTATTCCTGTCAAGAGAGCGATGAACTGTAGGCCTGGTCAGCAAACCAAGAAAACCACTTGGAACTGCCAAGATTAGAGGAGAAGTAGGTAAAAGGTAATTTCGGCACGGGGAGATCGCGACCACTGACTCATTGACCACCTACCCAAATGATACCACTTACTCAAAAGAGAACAATGGAAGAAGAAGACAGAGTCTGTGCACCAATTTACATAGGAAGTGAAGAAATCTTGACCAATCATTAAAGAGAATAACAATGAATATGTATTAATTGTTTGAATATGTAATAATCAATGTATAAAAGTGGAGATTTTTGAAACTAAGGTGTGCTCCTATTTTGGGGCAAGCACCCCATTTCTGCACATTAATGGAATAAACTTGGAAATACCTCTGCTCTGTGTGATATTGGCTTGCACACCGGGTAAAGAACCCAGATTTGGGACAATGCCTCCATGTGAAGCCTAGGTTTGAGTTTACTTTTACCTGAACAGAATCAAAATAGACCTCATGGCTCTTACAGGGAGCTCAACAGACACCAGATTATGCTACAGTAAATTTACCACTTTTTTTTGTAGAAATAGTGAAGCTGATGAGAAAATAATCCAAGACATTTTTGAGCCTGAAAGAGACATCAACTGACTGTAGAGCTCTCAAATCTAGCATGGCAGATGCTTGCTTTGGAAAGGAGATAGATCTGTGTGTTCATCTCTGTTTCAAAGGCTGTTTATGCATTTTCTTCTAATGACCCTTTCATGTAAATTCTGCTCTCCCTCTGGTTTAGATTAAAGCCCTTGGAATAACAAAATGAGGTTAGGCACAAGTGAATATGTGGATTTACTTTTCTGCTCCTCTGAGGTCTCATAAGGTTATTCATGAGTATATGAATGACCACAGTCTGTTTCATAAACATTCTGAATCTGTTTTCAGATCCTTTGTATTCCCCAAATGAAGCTTTTCTGAATGTTTATATATGTCATCCATGATTCAAGATTGGCCATTATACTTTAGTCATCAAGTCACTAGTTACATTTTAACTGACCAGTCTGGGGACAGGAGCAATGCCATATGACTGAAGCTAAACATGATGCATAATGTAGGTTTCGTGGTGAGAAGGCACCATTCACTAATACCTCATAGTCCAGAAACTGTTTGTCAAAGCTGCTTAGTGAATGTTTATGCATAAATCAAATTTCAGAAATCAATACTAGCTTATGAACAATTTCTGAGAATGAAAGTAGCTACACAAAGTATCAATAACAACAATTCAGATTGTTGGATTCAGATTCTGTGGACAAGACTCTCCTTGGAGTTAAAAACCTGTTTGAACAAACACACAAATCATTCATGAGCTGTCACTCCCAGCAAGTCAAATAAGCTGATCGTGGGCAATTTGTGCAGCTGTATGAGATAAACTTAATGTGTTTTACTGCTTAGTGCAGTTGCACAGACTGTTTGCCATATGCTTCCAGGACTCTTGTGGCTTTGTGTAGTCTGAAGAATACCACTACAGAGTCATTGCATTAGTAAGTCTGGTCTCCTAATCCTCATGGTTTAGCCAGTGTTTGCCTACACTGCTGTAAAGCCAATCAATTCAACTATCAACTATTAACATACACTTTTGTGATATATCCTTCCATGCCTTGCATTTCTGCTTTTATGTCCTCTGACACGCTTTCTCTTTTTCCTTTTCTTATTTTTCCTAGTCGCAGTCCAAAGTCCTTCAGCTATAGTCCAGAGCTTCTTATGGAGTAATGTCACTAATGTTCTCCTCAGTCCTACCTTCCTTCCTTTTATCATGTGCCACCTCTCAGTAAGAAACTTTTATCACTTCACAGCTCCTTTAAACATTTATAGAAAACACTTCCTCTCTTCTTTTCCTATGAAATTTAGCACGTTCCAGAAAATCAATACAGTGACCACACACCATTTAAAATCTTAATCCAATTTAATGTTGGGAACTGATGTGGTCCATATGCCTTTGGTGACCAATCAGTAACTCTCCAGTGTTGCACAAAAACTTTACAACAGGCAGATGTTGGTCAAAACAGGGTGAAGTGTCGGCACTCCAGAAAGCGGTCAAATCCTTATCCAGCTACAGTTGCATCCAAGAACCTTGTCCAAGAATTAAGAACTAGCCATATGCATGAAGTCTCACTTGCATACACGAATACAGGTCAGCCATCAGCGTATATGAAATAGAGATTTTGGGAAAACAAATGATTGAATCTCTCTGGCAAGAAAAACCTTCTTTCCTTCCAATGGGTGAATGAATTTCCAACAATTATGTTGTGGGCAAGGAGATAGCTCTAACTTGCTGTGCTCAAGAGTCATTTGCATTTTTGAAGTCCTGAGAAATCCTCCTGAATGAGGAGAGTTTTGAATTTGAATCCCAGGTAGAGGTTAGGTCTGTAAAGGAGTATATCTCCAGATCAGGACTGTCTTCCATGAGGGAAATCATATACACTTTGCTTGAGAATAGAAGCTGAGATGGAAGGAGCAGAGATGTGGACAATTGTCACCTGGGGCATCTTTCCAAATTGAATGTCAAAAACGTACAGTAGTAAATATCCCTTTTTCCTTTAATGTTTATTTTCTGTTAAGGATGATTTGGGGATATCTGGTGAATTAAAGAGTTCTATTCTTACAGCAGTCATCTATAATTGCAACAGGGGTCATTCTCCCATTATCCAGCAACTCAAGACACGTTTCAAGGGTATCCAGAAAACAGTGGGGTTGTTCCTCCACAGTGTTTCCAGGAGTTGAGAACACGGTGTGGCATTGTGAAATGAACATCTCCAGTGGCTCCCTGTCATACTGCAGGACAGGAGAGAAAAATACCTTGTCTTTGAGGACCTCCTGTGAGTTTGTAATAGGAGTCAAAGTGCCCTTGGATATGATCTGAAAGTGTAACAAAAAAGAAAAATGCAGTAGTCCTATAAGCCATCCATCAGACAACACAAATGGACATAATCAGTACAATTTTTAGATTTAACCTAATCCCTATATTAACATATACTTAACATTATTTAACATAACCCTCTCATTAACATATAGGGATTTAACATCCCTACAAACAGCTGACCCTTCCAGGTGGAAGAGGAGTCATATGAAACAAATGAAGGCTTGTGTAAATTCTCTTACTTTGAAAAAAAAAAAATCAAAATTTTTGGATGGTCATTTGTTAATTAGCTATATTAATTACACTTCCACTAAGAAAAAACAAATCAGTCAGGATTTAGGCTGAAATAGAGCGGTGTTCAATAAATGCCCTCTCTGACCCCTGCGGCAGTCTCATGCATTCCTGGAAGCTGTTTATCCTATGAAAGGCAGGAGTGTAACTTGTTCTCAGGAACAAGCCCAACAAAGATTAAAGGAGCAATTAAAGACCAAAACTTCATGCTATATACTAAAAAAACCTCTTAACAACGTTGGCTATAGTGAAGGTTTGTATTATAAATAGACTGAAATGCTAGGTTGGCTTTCCAAGCACTCTATTTTCAGATATATTGCTGAACTGAGAGTTTTCATTGGATAATTAGTTGTGGTAGAAGAAATTTCTGCACCTTTTAGGTTGATTTAGTCCTTGGAGTCTCTGGCTGAGTTTCTGAAAACAGAAAGTATGTGTATAATTGCTCAGCAATCTGACTGGAGAGTTGTAAGGAACTACCATTTAATACCCATTACGTGCATTTGAAAAACCTTCTGTGTAGGTGAGCTAAGCACAGAGAGAAATACACAGGAGAAAATGGAATATTTGTATTTCTGTTCACTCATGCAGGACAGACCACCATGCAAACAACGTGACCCTGGCAGGGGGAGAAATGTATTTTCCCTGTTGTTCTGCTGCTAGCTGGTGATTTTGGGGCAAGAAATGTATCTGCGTTGTGCCAGGACTCCTCAGTGTTATATAAAATAAAGTTTAACTCCTATCCCCGTGGGATATTGGGATGGGGAAACATGAAGCGCAAAAGTGCAATCTCACATCCTGACCCTTGCACTCGCCTTCCAGTATCCAGTTCAGTGGAGGCATGAACAGGCTACGAACTCTGCTAAGTAGGGGATTTCCCTTGTTTAACTTTCAGGAAAATAAATAATTTGTGAATTCTATGACTTTAAAAATAGTATGCACAGACATGAGCAAGTACTTAAACCCTCCCACTAACCGCACTGTTGTGCTTGTATGGGCACAGGCAGATAGCTATGGCATGATCTGCATCGGGCTGTGCACAGGCATGGGTTTCAGAGGAAACACTTGCGATGTGTGAGATTTACCATGGGTGTGAAGCTTGGCATGATCAGTGCCTTTGTTTGCAATCTTTCAAAGTCAGGAAGAGAGAGGGAAAGGGAATCTGTCTTTTATTACAAAGGCACAACTGGGGGCAGTGACATAATATACAATAAATAATAATAATAGTGGCAAAGTAGAAGTCTTCTCTCTAACAGCTTGTTTGGTGTGCAAAATACTTAATTTAAGCATTTCTCTTCATGCGTGCATCTTTGAAAAGCCCTTTTTAACACGAAATCTGACAGTATTCATTCATCTTCTCCAATTTAATTTTAACATTTCGGGGTTTACAATGCAAAATTTCAAGGCTTTTTTTTTTATGCAGGAGGTCAGACTACAGAAGAATAGTGATCCCTTTTGGCTCTAAAATGTAGGAAAGAGAATATTCTATATGTGTAGTGTCTTCTGTGACACAAAAATGTGTCTTATAAGACAAAACAGATGCAAACCCCTGTCCCTATCACATCACATCATTTTAATCACAGAAAGGCTTCACATAACAGACCCCTTTGCAGTGATATTCTGCCTTGTTCAGATCTGTTTTACAGCTGTTTGGGCCAATGTGAGTCAATTCACTTAACGAAGCTCCTCCTGATTTACATCATGCTAAGTATAGTTGGAAGGAACCAGGGAGAGTAATTCTGGCAAAAGCAGTTTCACATGATATTCCATTAACCTACATTCCCACAAAATTGCTTTCCCTTTCTTTTCTCCCTTTAATTTCTATTATGTTCAGTTCTGAATTATGAGGCTGGAAGTTGGTTCATTCCTGTCTTTGCACTTAAGATAGGTAACATAACAGATGTGTCACTGTGAAGCCCTACATGGATAGCTATTTTTCTCCCACTGAACTGCAACTTGGAAACAATGTTAGGTGACAGTTGTGGACATTGAAAATTTCTTGAAATGCAAGGGGAATATTAAATTCTGAACTCAGTCCAGCCTTTAATAATGTGCCAGCCTTTGTCATCAGTTACTTAACAATAGATATGCATTCTAGTACAGAAAAATACCTCGTGGTATTATCCCAATATACGCGTATTGCAAATTATCATATGGCACTACAGATCAATTACACATGGGCACAATGTGGCCCCTTGTAATCTTTTGGGTTTTGTCTTCTGGAGCCTTCTTTGTCTAATAAAACACATTTTGGCATCCAGTGGGGAAGAGGAGTTGCAAGGCACCCTCCACTTTACAGGACAGGTGACCCAAAACTGACCAACAGGGTATTCCATCCCATCTGCCTCATGCTCAGTATAAAAGCTGAAGGATCAAAGGGTCAGCCCTCTTTCTTCAATGACTGACATCTGAGGAGGACTCTGTTCGTCTGCCTTTGATCCCGATCCTGAATGCAGATCCGGAATCCAGTTCCCGTCCATCACTGAGTCCAGTCTGGGATTTCCCCAGTGGCAGCCAGTGACGTGGTTGCCATCCTGGGAGCTTGATACAGTTTTGTCTATATTTCATTATTTTATTTTATTATTAAAATACTGGAGCATCTTTCTTATGAGGAAAGGCTCAGGGACTTGGGGCTTTTTAGTCTAGAGAAAAGAAGACTGAGGGGGGATCTTATTAATGCTTATAAATACTTAAATGGAGGGTGCCAGGGGGATGGGAACAGTCTTTTTTCAGTGGTGCCCAGTGATAGGACAAGAGGTAACAGGCACAAACTTGAACATAGGAAGTTCCATCTTAACATGAGGAGGAACTTCTTTACTTTGAGGGTGGCAGAGCACTGGAACAGGCTGCCCAGAGAAGTTGTGGAGTCTCCCACACTGGAGACATTCAAAACCCGCCTGGATACCATCCTGTGCAACCTGCTGTAGGTGACCCTGCTGTGGCAGGGGGTTGGACTAGCTAATCTCCAGAGGTCCTTTCCAACCCTGACCATTCTGTGATTTCATTAAAGTAGTTTAGTTCCTTCTAAATTCATAAGTCTCTTTTTCCCTCTTCTGCCTCTCTCTTTGAAGAGAAGTGGGAGAGAGCATCTGTTGGTCCCATCTGGGGTGCCCCATGTCCCCGGTGGCCATTTCAGCCTAAACCACAACAAGGAAATAAATGCTTTCCTGAAGAGAAACTATTCACCACGCTGTACTCTAGGCTCAGTCCTGCAATGATTTATGTCTACGCTGAATTTTGCACTGGGGGTAGCTATACTGAAATCAGTGGGACTGCTCAGAGTTCAGAAAGTTAAGCACATACATAAGATTCTGTGGGATTGAGCCAATGAAGAAGGATTCTGCCATTAATAGGCAATACAAAGAGATGAGCAGTTTGAGAAGGAGCCTGTTGAGTATATACAGTCATATAGCATCCCTTAGTCTCGCCACTAAACTGTGGCTATTTCTTGCATTTCTTGAGAGCCATAGCAGAAGTAGTCCTTAAAGGATCTGAAGTCCTTGAGATCCTTGTGGTTTCTGATTGACTGGATTTAAATTACAGCTGCTCTTTCCCTCCAAGTTACCTACATACACGCTTTGTGTTTGTGTGTCCATCCTGACATAGTGGAGAGAGCCCGCACTGCTGGAGAGGCTGAGCAGCTAATTTCTGGGAATTATTGCTTGAGTTTAGTATCACAAAAAGGACAGGTGGCTCCAAATCCATGAATTTCAAAACTTTCCCAGGACTTATAGACATCTTCCAAAGTGCATCCATGAGAAAATATATGTGGTTACATTGGTGCTAGGAATACATGAAATAAATAAAAATGAAACAATTTCTGTTGCTCCTTAATCATAGAATCATAGAATGGTTTGGGTTAGAAGGGACCTTAAAGAGCATCTAGTTCCAATCCCCCTGCCATGGGCAGGGACACCTTCTGCTAGACCAGGTTGCTCAAAGCCCCATCCAGCCTGGCCTTGAACACCTCCAGGGATGGGGCCTCCACAACTTCTCTGGGCAACCTGTGCCAGTGTCTTGCCACCCTCAGAGTGAAGAATTTCTTCCTGATATCTAATCTAAATCTCCCCTCTTTCAGTTTAAAACCATTACTCCTCGTCCTATCACTCCACTCCCTGATAAAGAGTCCCTCCCCATGTTTCCTATAGCCCCCCAGGCCTGCAGTAATCCTGCAGATTACTTTTATGATACTTTTGACTGAGGAGCACAGAACCTAAGTAAGTCTGGAAGCAAAGTCATAGCCCAGGAAAAACAATGTCTTCTGTTGCCTTCAGTCACGACCATCCACAAACTCCTCCTCTACGCATTTAAAGGAGACCTGAAAGAATCTTAGCAATATTTGATATTTGCTTTTTCCATTCCTGAACTTCCAAATTAAAGCTACATGACTATTTCTCAGTCAGGAAAAAAAAAAGAAAAAGTACTTCCCTCCATTGTGATTTTGGTCCTTAGAGAAAAGGATTATTCAACAGTCAGGAACAGGATCATCCTGAGGTTAGGAAATGGTTAGAGATCTAAGGTGGCTACAGTTCAGCTGCTTCCCCACCACACATTTCCTTTATGACTGCACAAATCACCTGGACCCAATTCCTCAACCTTCTAAGATTTCTCTTGACCTCTAAGGGATTTAAATATCAAAATGGTCTTGAGGATCTGGGCTTCGACCTGTTTGGGGTTTTGTTTCCCACAGATAAAAATAGGGAGAATAATTCTTCAGTACTCTTTAGAGGTGGTGTCAGATTAGAAAAGTGTACACTTAATGACTGTAAGAATTTTAGGGTAGGAAATAGTAATAGCAATGGTAAAAATCCTTTGTACATTGAAAAAGATGAAACTTGAGTTTGGGCATTTGAATGTGGCTGGGACAAACTAGTCACATTGAATTACATCAAAGTCTTATTTAAAACTAGCTGACAAAATATTATTTGGCCACTTGCCTATTAAGAATATGCTTAACAGTATGGTTAAGTTACTACCTAGTATTTGTTTCCTAATGTATTGTATCAAGTCAAGGGCAAAGATGGAAATCCATAATATGAAATCAATTCCATTGTCGTGGTTTAGGCCAAATCAGCCACTGGGGATATGGGGGACCCCAGATGGGACCAACAGATGCTCCCCTCTACCCCTCTTCAAAGAGAGAGGCAGAGGAGGGAAAAAGAGACTTATGAGTTTAGAAGGATCTAAACTACTTTAATGAAATATTAATAATAAAATAAAAAGAAATAATGAAATATATACAAAACCGTATCAAGCTCCCAGGATGACAATCACGACACCGGCTGGCACTGGGGGAGTCCCAGGCTGGACTCAGTGATGGATGGGAACTGGATTCCGGATCTGAATTCAGGATCAGGACCAAAGGCAGATGAACAGACAGAGTCCTCCTCAGACATCGGCCATTGAAGGAAGAGAGCGAGAGAGAAACGAGAGCTGCCCCTTTGATCCCTCAGCTTTTATACTGAGCATGAGGCAGATGGGATGGAATACCCTGTTGGTCAGTTTTGGGTCACCTGTCCTGTCCGTTCCTCCCTGCAGGTGGGACCCCACTGTGCTTTTCTGCTTCCGACCCTCCAACGGGGCAAGTAACAAAGTTGGTTGGCCTTGGTTGTTATAGCAATAAGTATAAGCAAGAGCCTCTCTGCGTACCATGCCTGGGCATCAGCTATAAACATAGGTCTTATCACTCTGAGAGAGTGAACATTGTTTGCACAATATGCTGTTATTTTCAGTAGTTAGAAGAGGCCCAGCTAAGAAGCAAAGTTACTGAACAAAATTGGTCTTGTTTTACCTCAAACCAGGACATCCATTCAAAGGCAGTAAGCCCAAACAGCATTAGATTTGAATTATTTCCCCTGCCCCCTCCACCATCTTATTTTTATCAAATAGAAATCAAACTGAGGCTTTATAGAATCTTTTGTGAATAAAAATGGTCTGATGATTTTTCTTAGTAAACAGTAACACCTAGAAATTTGATTTCTGGATGAATCTTGTGTTTGGCAGGGATGATGTTTGTCAGGGAGCACTGTTTGCGGACTGATTCATTATAAGCTTTGATTTCACAGGTAAGAAATTAAATCAATATGTTTCCCACAAAACCAACTTTCTGTGCTCTGCGGATAAACCAGCTTGAAGGGAGGGGGATGTCAGGGAAGGAGGATGAAGGAAAAAAACCCATTGCAAACAGATGTGTGTGTAGAGAACAGCTTTGATTTCTAACTGCTGGTTGTGTGGTTTATCTCAAAGCACTTATATAGTGCTTTGTATAAGCACAGTATCATTAGAATTACTAAACCCCACTCCCCAAGAAACAGTACAAAGGTGGTGCAAGACCTGTATTTCTAAAATATATCCATGATAAATCCAGAGAAACTGTTGTACCTGCAGTAATGTTACCCTAGCAATGAATGTATAACCCAAGGGAAGGGTTTACTGACTGTGGACTGATGGTGAAGTATCCTCAAGTAGTCAGCTTTGAATACAGAAAACAGGTAATACAACCTCTATAAAACCTCCAAAGAAGTTCTCTTCTTGCAGTTCAAGACCACATCATTTTTCTTGACTTGCTGATTTCAATTATTGCATGCATTGCTTTCTATTAACTTCTAGTTAGTAGCCATGGTCCACCTAATGTATGGCTGCATTTCAGGAGTAGAACACTCTCTCTACTAGTTCTCTCTTTCACATATCTGCCTATAAATATATAGATGCTTTTTAAGAAAAGTTTTCCCTGTATTTATTGCAAGGGAACATAAAGCATGGGAACACCAAACCCATGAAAAAGCGCAAAAAGAATCCTTCAGGCATCTCTGAAAGTCAGTCTCGTCTTCCCAAGAGAATCAGTAGGTATGGTGATACGATGTGCTATTCATGGGCAAGAAGAGATCAGTATGGGACTTCCAGAAATGACTAGTGATTTGTATTGCTGAAAAAAAATCTCTGGAACTTTTGAGCATGATTCTGACAGTAAAATCCTGCAAGCCTTTAAGTCATGATGAAACTTTTGACTAAAGTCCTTTTAAATCTCCCCATTTCGGTTCCCATTTAGAGACTTCAGTTCCCATTTGGAGACTTCTGATAAACAATGACATGCAAACATAGCCTTTATGAATTACTGTTATTAATAATTCCTCTCCATCCCATGGCCTTTATAACCCTTTGGGCATTTATGAGTAGAGAACCATTACTCAGAAGCACTACATGAATGGAGGAGATACTCAGCAGTAGTTCTCTTCTAAAGAAGCTCTGTAGCCATCTAGCTATGCGTACATCGTGTCCTTCAGTCTCCTTGCCCTACAATAACCAGTCTTAGCAAGGAGACTCCTTTACACCTATGCCTACACTGCAATAAAACCACACAAATTGCATACTTGATAGTGGCTGTATTATGTGAAATGTAAGGTCTTTTGAAACAAAACTTTAATAAGCTTGTTCTTAAGCTTTTAATGAGTAAGAAACATATGTTTGGCATTACAATATCAATTGTTCGATATTGTGCTCACTAACAGCATGAGGAACCTGAGTTAGGTGATCAGCCCAGAAACACATTTAGACCTGAACAAAAAATCCACTATATGATAGACATCTAATTGCTATACCCAGGAAAAAATAGTTACCAAACACTTCTTCTGTAATCAGTAGAGAAAGAAGTGGGTACCCATTAAATGCTGAATGTCCTTTTATCAGTGTCTATCCCTTGTTATTGAAGAGGTAACAAACCTTGTTTTGCATCTCAAAGGTGAGGCAGGATGACTCCTGGGTTTATTGTCAATGGATAAGAGTTACAGAAGCCCTCAAACAAGGCATGAGATAGCTCTTAGGAAAGGTGAGGATAAGTCATGAAGATGAATGGTCCATGCAGGTGTTGGATTACCTTGGTGGGAAAGGAAAAGTAGGTCTTCTCTCTTCCCCAGTAGCTCATGATTTTTGCATTTATACAGCAAAACTGGAATTCTGTGTCCAGATCAGAGACCTATATTTTAAAGTGAAAAACTGCCTGTTGAAAAGCTGTAACTGCAGAAGAAAGTCACACAGTTATTTAAGAGCTGGCAAAAATGCCTCCTAGTTAGAGACTTTGGGAATACAATCTGCTTAATTTATCAAAAGGGCATTGAGAGTTAATTGAGTACCTTCAGAGGAAGAAAAAACAAAACTCTTAAAAACCAATGAGAAAGGTTTAACAGGCCTAGAAGCTGACGCCAGACAAATTCAAATGAGAAATTAGGCATGGAGTTGGTGTTGGGTTTTTTTAAACTCTCATTTACTTATTTTCTGGTTTTTTCAGCCAGAAAAGTCAAACTAACAAATGAAGCATTGACTCCACCAGCTCTTAGCCTGTAGATCACAATTGGATACATTTCTGGAAGGCATGTGTTCATCAAACAAAAATTATGCATTAGGCCAAACACCAGTTACACGGTACTGAGGGAATGAGACACGGACTCCCGCACAGATGGTAAAGGGAGACCTTTATTTTCTCACAACATCTCTTCTTATACCTTCCAGACTGGTCACACGCGATGCACGCACCTCTTCTACTTCTCTGATTGGTTCTGTAGCACTTATCATGCAGCATTTCATTGGTTTGTAGCTAGACTGCTATTTCCTCTTTTGCAGCTTTTTCTTTTTTCCTCAGCGTTCTAAATTCCTTCTTTTCTTGGCTTACACTTTCAACGACCTTAGTTCACGGATGTGTTTATCAACTCAAGGTCACTGGCGTACTGATCTCCCACACAGTACAGCTCGGTTATCTCACTGAAGTGCGTGGTGATCTGGTGAAGGTCAGCAGCGGTGACCTTCTGCTGGCTCCAGCAGACAACCTCTGGCTTGTCCAGCAGCCCTTTTCCATCTGTGATAGCCCTGGCGCAGTCCAAATACAGATGAATAGGAGCAATGTTTTTTAGAGGTAGCTATGCTGGATATATACTACCTGAGGGAATCTCCTGGGACTTGGGAAATCTTTGGCCAGCCATCCAGGGACCAAAGAATTAGGCCAAGATCTTGGGGGGAAAAAAAGTCTAAAAGAAAGGGAAGAAAATTCTACGGAGATCAGGAAAAAATGCTTCTCAAAGTGGAAGTCGGAGGAGGAGTGGCATTAAATGAAGGAGCAATACTGAGGGGGTGAAGCTGGGGAGTCAGGATGGAAAGAAGAGCTGGAGGGAATTGAAAACCAAGAAAATAATTTTACAAAACATGCTGGAATCACTGGTTCCTACAGCGGGGTAATTCAAGGCCAGGCATACATTACAGCTGGGGAAAGTAAATAATGGCAATAAAGTCATAATTCCTGCACTAATTGGAAGTGGTGCACAGGAACTTATTTTCAATTTGGTGACTATGTGAGACTTTGATAGCTATTAGAAGTGTAATTAGGGGTGAAATGAACATTAAATCAATGTTTGCAAGCTAAAGCTCTATGTGTGTCTGTATGAGCATGTCTGGTTTTGCTTTCACTCAAAAACAGGAAAAAAATTTCCCTCAAAATCATTTTTTTTTCCTGCAAAAGTGCATTTTGTCTCCTTTTCTGCTCTAAAAACACATTATTTCCCTTTCAAAGCATTTTTCTTATTTCCTTTAATTCCTTATGGCTACATTTGTGCAGGAGGGGAGCTCTGCTACATGACAAAAGGAGATTAGGTCACACTGGCAAGCTGAAATCTTAGGGGTAAATCACTTACTGATGCAAATCAGAAACCTTCCAGGTCCAGACAAAGAGGGGCTTGGAGGGAAGGAACCACACATATATGCATGAGTCTGCTTAAAATCAGCTGTAGCTGTACTGCACTTCTGGATAGACTTGTCTTACTGGGCGATCCTTTACTGATAATGACCCTGGGCTCACTGACTTTTCAAAACCCCCTTTCAGAGAGCACCATCATCTGCTGCGTACATTTCAATACTACCTCCTCACAGCATGCATTTAAAAGAAAACACCTTATTATAACAAGCAGAGAAACCGGGTAACACAGAGGTGCTTAGCAAAATGGAGCAGCTGCTTTTGGCCTGAATAGCTGTGCAGCGTAAATAAGCTGTGGCAGTTTTTCAATTGGGTTCGGAGCCGATGCAATAAGGCAAAGAGAAGAGCAAAACAAACCGGGTAATTAAGAAAAAAAAATTTAAAAAATCAGGGAGGGGAAAGAGAGTTGTGATCTGCGAAATATCATAAAATAAAACAAACAGGCCCTCCTGGGTGTTCATTTGAGCAGGGTGGAGTGCATTTCCCCCCTCAAACCGATGGTCTAAAGAATATGTCTGTGCTGTCAGGGCCTGATGAAGAGCTTCCAAGCCACAGGGCAGGGCTTCACGCTGCCTTCACATGGGGAAAGATTTCTGCACTTGCCTATGCAGCAATACACATTCTCTCAGATTAATTCCAGCTGTGCAGTGCCTTGCTGGCAGAGTCGTTATGTGTTAGCAATCCAATCTGAGCAAATGGTCTCCCCTTGCACAGCTCGCTCTCTCTCACTGATGCTTTCTCTCACACATACATAGATACACAAACCTTGATTATCTTCTTTCCAACTTTTTTTTTTTTAATAAAAAAAGAGGCTAGATTTTTCCCTAGCTGCTATCTTCAATGAAAGGGTTTAAAACTCAGCTACCTTTCTTATTAATGCAAAATCCTCACTAGCTTCACCTGGAAATAGCGCTGCGGAAGGCTTTGTCATTTACAGGCGGGAGACTGCAAGCACCGTCCTGATGGTGTAAATCAGGAGTAACTCCACTGTCAGGGGCTGTTCTGGGTGAAAATCCAGAAGATATGAGAATTGTGCCAAGAGCAAACAGCTGCAAAGCTTCAGGATGTTCAACCCCAATCCTTAATTTGCCACCCTGCTTGGCCCAACCGACCATTTACACAGAGCTGGTATCCTTAAACATCTACCCTTTGTATTTCTTAGCCATGTGTCCTGGTTTAAGCTGGTGTCGGGGTTTGGCCTCAGCCGGCAACAAAGAACCACGCGGCCGCTCGCTCAACCCCCCACAGCCGTGGGGAGAAATGGGAAGAAAAAGGCAAAACTCGTGGGTTGAGATAAAGGCAGTTTAACAGAACAGCAAAGGGAAGAGAAAACAGTAACAATAACATCGATAAAGGAATATACAAACGCGATTACGGCACCGCCACTCACCGACCGGACCCGGACCGCTGCCGCCCACGCTGAGCAGTGACTTCCTGCCCCCTCCCCCCGGCCAGCTCCCCCCCCCCCCCCATCGACTGGGCATGGCTCACATGGCATGGAATACCTGTGTCCCCTCCCCATTCTTGGGGAAATTAACCCCATCCCTGCCGGAACGAGGACACTATCCACCCCTTATTCCATACCATCTGCGCCATGCCCAGATCCTACAGTTCCCAATCATTTACCACCACTTTCCCCTGTCTTTTATATATATATATATGTACATCTATATACATACAGATTTAATTCCCACAGTCTATGGGCGATCCCTCTAAAATGTCCATTGAGTTAATTTAGTCCATCACTGTGGGCCCCATCTGTGAAAGCAGTCTCTCAGGGCAGGCGAGATGGTGTGTGGTGCTGGACTGGTGCACGCTGCATTCGGAGCTCGCGGCCTGTGTACCCGGTGTGGCCCACGCCCGCACTTCGCAGGTTGAAGACATTGATCTCAAGGAAGTTGCTGGGCGCCAGCTGATGAAGTCAGTTCTTATTACATCACCGCTGCACTTTACTCCATTTTATCAAAGTCCATCTGTCATTGGTTTGGCTGATTCTTACTGCAGTACCCTTGATAGCAGTTATAGTAATGATGACACACAGTGACAGGGTTATTTAGCACATAACATCATAAGATTTGATTCATTGACTATTCTCACCCAAAATCAGATCCCCATGAGGTACACATTGGACCTCCCCATCCTCCCGCATCACCCACCAAGTGCACCCAGGTCCTTGTGCAAAAGCAATCCCACGGATGGGTTTGCCTTTGCCTGAGGCAGGGCTAACCCAGACTGTCTTCCCCAACATGTTCTTCGTGTGCACTACAGGGACTTTATCCCCTTCTACTGTACGTGGAAGTTTTGATTGGGCAGGGCCAGCTCGATTGGCAGATCCCCTGGTGTTGACTAACCAGGTGGCTTTTGCTAAATGCATATCCCAATGTTTGAAAGTCCCACCACCCATGGCTCTCAGTGTAGTCTTTAACAGTCCATTGTATCGTTCTATCTTCCCTGAGGCCGGTGCGTGATAGGGGATGTGATATACCCACTCAATGCCATGCTCTTTGGCCCAGGTGTCTATGAGGCTGTTTCGGAAATGAGTCCCGTTGTCTGACTCAATTCTCTCTGGGGTGCCATGTCACCATAAGACTTGCTTTTCAAGGCCCAGGACAGTGTTCCGGGCGGTGGCATGGGGCACAGGGTATGTTTCCAGCCACCCGGTGGTTGCTTCCACCATTGTGAGCACATGGCGCTTGCCTTGGCGGGTTTGTGGGAGTGTAATATAATCAATCTGCCAGGCCTCCCCATATTTGTATTTTAGCCATCATCCCCCATACCAAAGAGGCTTTAACCGCTTGGCTTGCTTAATTGCAGCACATGTTTCACATTTGTGGATAACCTGTGCAATAGTGTCCATGGTCAAGTCCACCCCTCGGTCTCGAGCCCATCTATATGTTGCATCTCTTCCATGATGGCCTGAGGCGTCATGAGCCCACCGAGCTATGAATAATTCACCCTTATGTTGCCAGTCCAGATCCACCTGAGCCACTTCAATCTTAGCAGCCTGATCTACCTGCTGGTTGTTTTGATGTTCCTCAGTGGCGCGACTCCTGGGTACGTGGGCATCTACATGATGTACTTTCACAACCAGATTCTCTATCTGGGTAGCAATATCTTGCCACAGTTCAGCCGCCCAGATGGGTTTACCTCTGTGCTGCCAGTTGCTCTGTTTCCACTGCTGTAACCACCCCCACAGAGCATTTGCCACCATCCATGAATCAGTATAGAGGTAAAGTACTGGCCATTTCTCTCGTTCAGCAATGTATAAAGCTATCTGGATGGCTTCCACCTCTGCAAACTGGCTCGATTCCCCTTGTCCTTCAGCGGCTTCTGCAACTCGTCGTGTGGGGCTCCACACAGCAGCCTTCCACTTCCGATGCTTTCCCACAATCCGGCAGGACCCATCAGTGAACAGGGCATATTTCTTCTCATTTTCTGGTAGTTTATTATACGGTGGAGCCTCTTCCGCGCGCATCACCTCCTCCTCTGGTGATATTCCAAAATCTTTGCCTTCTGGCCAGTCCATGATCACTTCAAGTATTCCTGGGCGATTGGGGTTTCCCATTCGAGTTCGCTGTGTGATCAGTGCAATCCACTTACTCCATGTGGCATCAGTTGCATGGTGTGTGGCAGGGACCCTTTCTTTGAACATCCAGCCCAGCACCGGCAGTCGAGGTGCCAAGAGGAGCTGTGCTTCAGTACCAACCACTTCCGAAGCAGCTCGAACCCCCTCGTATGCTGCCAATATCTCTTTTTCGGTTGGAGTATAGCAGGCTTCAGATCCTCTGTATCCCCGACTCCAAAACCCCAGGGGTCGACCTCGAGTCTCCCCTGGTGCTTTCTGCCAGAGGCTCCAGGTAGGGCCATTCTCCCCGGCTGCGGTGTAGAGCACATTTTTAACATCTTGTCTTGCCCGGACTGGCCTCAGGGCTACTGCATGAACTATTTCCTGCTTAATTTGTTCGAAGGCTTGTCGTTGCTCAGGGCCCCATTTAAAGTCATTCTTTTTCCGGGTCACTTGATATAGAGAGCTCACAATCAGACTGTAATTTGGAATATGCATCCTCCAAAAACCCACAACACCTAAGAAAGCTTGTGTTTCCTTTTTACTAGTCGGTGGAGACATAGCTGCTCTTTTGTTGATCACATCCATCGGGCTCTGACGGCGTCCATCTTGCCATTTTATTCCTAAAAACTGGATCTCCTCTGCAAGTCCCTTGACCTTACTTCGTTCTATTGCAAAACCAGCTTTCAGAAGGATTTGAACTATTCTATTGCCTTTCTCAAAAACTTCTTCTGCTGTGTTGCCCCATACAATGATGTCATCAATGTACTGCAGATGTTCCGGAGCTTCACCCTGTTCCAGTGTGGTCTGGATCAGTCCATGGCAAATGGTGGAGCTGTGTTTCCACCCCTGGGGCAGTCGATTCCAGGTGTACTGGACGCCCCTCCAAGTGAAAGCAAACTGTGGTCTGCACTCTGCTGCCAAAGGGATTGAGAAGAATGCATTGGCGATATCAATTGTTGCATACCACTTGGCTGCCTTTGACTCCAGTTCGTATTGAAGTTCTAGCATGTCCGGCACGGCAGAGCTCAGCGGTGGCGTCACTTCATTCAGGCCACGATAGTCCACTATTAGCCTCCACTCTCCATTAGATTTTCGCACTGGCCATATGGGACTATTAAAGGGTGAGCGGGTCTTGCTGATCATTCCTTGAGTCTCTAGTTGACAAATCAGCATATGGATGGGAATCAGAGAATCTTGGTTAGTGCGATATTGCCGCCAATGCACTGTCGTGGTAGCAATCGGCACCTGTTGCTCTTTGACCCTCAACAACCCTACCACAGAAGGGTCCTCTGAGAGACCAGGCAATGTAGACAGCTGTTTAATTTCCTCCGTCTCCAAAGCAGCTATGCCAGAAGCCCACCGGTATCCTTTTGGGTCCTTGAAGTACCCTCTCCTGAGATAGTCTATGCCAAGGATGCATGGAGCCTCTGGGCCAGTCACAATGGGATGCTTTTGCCACTTATTTCCAGTTAGGCTCACTTCAGCTTCCAATACAGTCAACTCTTGGGATCCCCCTGTCACTCCAGAAATACAAATGGGTTCTGCCCCTCTGTAACTTGATGGAATTAAGGTACATTGAGCTCCAGTGTCCACTAGAGCCCTATACTCCTGTGGCTCTGATGTGCCAGGCCATCGAATCCACACGTTCCAATAAACCCGGTTGTCCCTTTCCCCCACCTGGCTGGAGGCAGGGCCCCTCTAATCCTGATCATAGTATCCGTTACTCACTTGTTGCAGAAATGACTTGGAAGTCCATTCAAGAGGATCAGAAGTAAGATCAGGCCTTCTACTCTGTCTGGGGGGCTACCTGCTGGAAACAGGAGCAGTACTTTTCCTGGAGGGATCTCCTTTTGTGATTGTTCTTCCTTGCAACTCATGTACCCGTGCCCGTAGGGTCGAGGTAGGTTGTCCATCCCACCTCCTCATGTCCTCTCCGTGGTCACGCAAGTAAAACCACAGGGTGCCTCGTGGTGTGTACCCTCTATACTCTCCGTCTTTAGTAGGGAAACACCTGCTCCTAATAGCTGAGATGCTGGCCTGTACAGGTAGGGAGTAGGACATATTCTCTTCAAGTTGTTGGACCTTCTGGGGCAGTTTCTCCACAGCTGAGACTGACATGCGGAAATCAGACTCCACAACCCCAAGGTTGTAAAGTAGGTATGCTTTATTCAGCGCTGGGTAGCACGGGGGGTCATCCCACCAAATTCGTGCGCCCCTAACGCGGCAGCTCGTATCATATTTATACAGCAAAGTGTTACATATTCATAAGGTTTCGCAATACGCCTATACATATTAACTATCTATTCCCGCTTCGTATGCAAATGAGCCATTTCCGTGGTCTCCTCCCCGCCGAGCATGCGCGGTTTCTTCTGGTGGTGGTCGTTGAGGGTCGAGAGGATGAAGGCAAACCCTCTCTTCTTCATCACCACAAGTGACTCTTTATTCCTGTGTAAGCTCAGTCTCTCTTTTATCAGACTCCGCAACCGCAAGGTCAGTTCCAGCAAGTTTCTTTAGCAAGGCCGGCCATGGCTGTTCTGTTCTTCTCTGCTATTTCCTGATAAAACGTCTTACACGATGGCCAAGGTTATAGATATGGGTTAAGCAATGCAATGGCTACAATGTTATATGTTTTGCGTCAAGCATGTTCCCTCCTGCTATTAGCCCTTAAATGTTAGTTCTCTCTATCAGAGACGAGGGGGGAAGAGAGACTTTCTTAATTTTGCCGGAGTCGGCCAGCCACCTCATCCACCGTTGGTCCCTCTTCGCCTTTCCATTCCATCACCGCCAAGGAGTTGGCATACGATGATGGTGCGCTCCGTACAAACTTCCGCCATATGGGCCTTGTGCATTGGACTTCATCAGGATCTGTGGGTAAATGCGCGTTATCTGGGTCGTAGTAAATCATCTCCCGCACGGCTAATTCCCTCAAGTACTGGATACCTTTTTCCATGGTGGTCCACTTGCTCAGACGACATACAACATCTTCACTGAAGGGGTACCTTTCCCTCACACCTGACAGGAGTCGCCTCCAGAGGCTGAGGGCTTGTGTCTTCTTCCCAATCGCCTTGTCAATGCCCCCTTCCCTAGACAGGGATCCCAGCTGCTTGGCTTCCCTGCCCTCTAATTCCAAGCTACTGGCCCCGTTATCCCAGCATCGGAGCAGCCAGGTGACAATGTGCTCTCCTGGAAGTCTGCTGAAATCTTTTTGCATGTCTCAAAGCTCACTCAGGGATAGGGATCGGGTGATTATCTCTGGTTCCATCTCTTCCTCCCGTTCCTTTGATGGCCCTGGTTCTTCATCATCCCTAACTAAGCGAACTGATTTCTTGGTGTATTTCTTCTTCTGTATAGGAGCAACTGATACTGGCACAGGTTGGTTGTCTGGTTCAGCTGCAGTGCCTGCCACTGGGGTTTTAGTGGCCGCATTGTCTGCTGCAGGGGTTGGAATAGCTGCAGTACCTGCCGCAGGGGCCTGAGTAGCCACAGTGCCTGCCACTGGGGTTGGAGTAGCCACATTGTCTGCTGCAGGGGTTGGAATAGCTGCAGTGCCTACTGGTCTGGTTTCCCCCTCTTTCCCCTGAGGGTGCTGCATAATACCCAGCAGTGTTTGGTAGATACTGGCCAGGGCCCAGCACAGTGCAATGAGTTGTGCGTCTCTGGAATAGCCACAGCATTTTCCTTCTAAAAATTCTACCACTTTATCAGGGTCCTGTAGTTGTTCGGGGGTGAAGTCCCAAACCATTGGAGGTGAGAAGTTCTCTAGATACCTGCCCATATTCTCCCACATGCCATGCCACCCCTGACTATCCAGCCTCGGGGCAGCTCTCTGGGTGGTAGTCTTAAACAGTTGTTTAACCCTAAACAAGACCTGAAACACATTCAGGAGACATAGCAATAGGAACATGCTGGTTTGAGCATCCCAAGGATATTCAAAATTCTCAAAAGCTGGCCCGAAGGAGAAAAGGGGGGCAAAAGAGCCGGGGAAAGTATCCCCCCCTGTTTCCCCCATAGATTGGGTGTGATTATTAATAAATTCTGAGAGACGGTGACCAAGGTATGGGCAGGACAGCAATACTGCATAAACACCCCAACATAGCCACCTGAGCAGTGATGTTATCATATCATATGCTGATATTGCACAGGACACCAAAACGATAATCCTGATCCCTCTCCCCGAGGTAACAAACAGCATCATGGGGAGTACATAGAACACGTAAGAGTTTACATAACACAGCCATGCAAACAAACAAAGCAACATTGTAACTGGCGACTATCTAAGTAATATAAGAAATATATATAACAAACTCGTGTTAACAAGCTCTGGTCAGATCTGTCGTTATCTCAACCCTCCGAGCCCCACGTTGGGCGCCAAAAAGGACTGTCATGGTTTGGCCTCAGCCGGCAACAAAGAACCACGTGGCCGCTCGCTCAACCCCCACGGCCGTGGGGAGAAATGGGAAGAAAAAGGCAAAACTCGTGGGTTGAGATAAAGGCAGTTTAACAGAACAGCAAAGGGAAGAGAAAAACAGTAACAATAACATCGATAAAGGAATATACAAACGTGATTATGGCACCGCCACTCACCGACCGGACCCGGACCGCCTCCGCCTGCGCTGAGCAGCACTTCCTGCCCCCTCCCCCCGGCCAGCTCCCCCCCCCCCCCCCCCCCCCCCATCAACCGGGCATGGCTCACATGGCATGGAATACCTGTGTCCCCTCCCCATCCTTGGGGAAATTAACCCCATCCCTGCCGGAACCAGGACAGCTGGGATAGAGTTAATTTTCTTTCTAGTAGCTGCTGTGTTTTGGATTTAGTATGAGAATAATGTTGATAACGCATATTGTTTCAGTTGTTGCTAAGTAATGTTTACATTAGTCAAGGACTTTTTCGGCTTCCCATAGAAGCTGAGAAGGAGCATAGACAGGACAAGCTGGCCAAAGGAATATTCCAGACCTCAGATGTCATGCTCAGTATATAAATGGGGGTTGGTCAGGGAGCAGGGATCAGCGATTGCTGCTCAAGACGGGATGGGCAACTGGTAAGGGCTCTAACCACAACGCCCAAGTTGCAGAAAGAAAAGGCAGGGGCTGGAAGAATGAAGAACTGCCCACTGTAGGAGAAGACCAGATTCAAGACCGGCTGAGGAACCTGAAGGTGAACAAGTCCATGGGACCTAATGAGATACATCCGCTGGTCCTGAGGAAACTGGCAGATCAAGTCGCTAAGCCACTATCCATCATATTTGAGAAGTCGTGGCAGTATGGTGAAGTTGCCACTGACTGGAAAAGGGGAAAGATAACCCCCATTTTTAAAAAGGGTAAAAAAGACGACACGGGGAACTACAGGAGAGTCAGTCTCACCTCTGTGCCTGGCAAGATGATGGAGCAGATCCTCCTGGAAACTATGCTAAGGGACACGGAAAAAAAAGGAGGTGATTGGCGACAGCCAACACAGCTTCACCAAGGGCAAATCATGCTTGATAAATTTGGCAGCCTTGTACAACAGCGTTACAGCGTTGGTGGATAAGGGGAGAGCAACAGATGTCATCTATCTGGACTTGTGCAAAGCGTTTGACACCATTTCACACGACATACTGGTCTCTAAATTGGAGAGACATGGATTACAGTATCACAGTATCGTCAGGGTTGGAAGGGACCTCTGGAGATCATCTAAGTCCAACCCCCCTGCCACAGCAGGGACACCTACAGCACGTTGCACAGGACGGCGTCCAGGCAGGTTTTGAATGTCTCCAGTGTGGGAGACTCCACAACCTCTCTGGGCAGCCTGTTCCAGTGCTCTGCCACCCTCAAAGTAAAGAAGTTCCTCCTTATGTTAACATGGAACTTCCTGTGCTCCAGTTTGTGCCTGTTACCTCTAGTCCTATCACTGGGCACCACTGAAAAAAGACTGTTCCCATCTACCTGGCACCCTCCCCTTCAGTATTTATAAGTATTGATAAGATCCCCCCTCAGTCTTCTCTTTTCTAGACTAAAAAGACCCAAGTCCCTGAGCCTTTCCTCATAAAAAAGACGCTCCAGTCCCCTAATCATCTTGGTAGCCCTTTGCTGAACCCTCTCCAGCAGTTCCCTGTCCTTCTTGAACCAGGGAGCCCAGATCTGCACACAATACTCCAGATGTGGCCTCACCAGGGCAGAGTAGAGGGGGAGGATGACCTCCCTCGACCTGCTGGCCACACTCTTCTTGATGCACCCCAGGATGCCTTCTTGGCCACCAGGGCACATTGCTGCCTCATGGTCATCCTGTTGTCCACCAGGACTCCCAGGTCCCTTTCCACAGAGCTGCTCTCCAGGAGGTCAGCCCCCAACCTGTACTGATGCATGGGGTTATTCCTCCCCAGATGCAGTACCCTACACTTGCCTTTATTGAACCTCATCAGGTTTTTTTCTGCCCAACTCTCCAGCCTGTCCAGGTCAGGCTGTATGGCAGCACAGCCTTCCAGCGTGTCAGCCACCCCTCCCAGTTTTGTATCATCAACAAACTTGCTGATGGTACACTCTATCCCTTCATCCAGGTCATTGATGAATATATTGAACAGGACTGGACCCAGTACTGACCCCCGAGGGACACCACTAGTTACTGGCTTCCAACTAGACTCTGCACCACTAACCACAACCCTCTGAGCTCTATCTGTCAGCCACTGTTCAATCCACCCCACTGTCCATTCATCTAACCCACACATCCTAAGCTTGCCTGTGAGGATGATGTGGGAGACAGTGTCGAAAGCCTTGCTGAAGTCAAGGTAGACAACATCCACTGCCCTCCCCTCATCCACCCATCCAGTCACGCCATCATAGAAGGTTGTCACATTAGTCAGACATGACTTCCCCTTGGTGAATCCATGTTGACTACTTCTGATAACCTTCTTTTCCTCCAGATGCTTGGAGATGACGCCCAGAACAAGCTGTTCCATCATCTTTCCAGGGATGGAGGTGAGGCTGACTGGCCTGTAGTTTCCCGGGTCGTCGTTCTTGCCCTTTTTTAAGACTGGAGTGACATTGGCTTTCCTCCAGTCCTCAGGCACCTCCCCTGTTCTCCAGGACCTTTCAAAGATGATGGAGAGTGGCCCAGCAATGACTTCTGCTAGCTCCCTCAGCACTCGCGGGTGCATCCCATCAGGCCCCATGGACTTGTGGGTATCCAGTTTACTTAATTGTTCTCTAACTTGTTCCTCTTCAACCAAGGGAAAGTTTTCCTTCCTCCAGACTTTCTCTGTTACTTGCAAAGTCTGGGGCTCCCAAGAGCTGGCCCGAGCAGTGAAGACAGAAGCAAAGAAGGCATTCAGCAACTCCGCCTTCTCTGCATCATCCGTCACCACAGCACACATCTCGTTCAAGAGCGGGCCCACATTTTCCCTGGTTTTCCTTTTGCCTCCTATATACTTAAACAAACCCTTCCTATTGGTCTTGACATCCCTCGCCAGGTTCAATTCCAAGGCTGCCTTGGCTTTTCTCATTTCTTCCCTGCATACCCTGACAGCATTCTTATACTCATCGCAAGTCGTCAGCCCCCTTTTCCACATCCTGTAAACTCCTTTCTTTCACCTGAGATTTTTCAGAAGATCCCTGCTCAGCCATGCAGGTCTCCTTCCCTTGCCCGATTTCTTGCTCTTCGGGATGCACCGATCCTGAGCTTGGAGGAGCTGGTGCTTGAATATCAGCCAGCTCTCTTGAGCCCCCTTACCCTCTAGGGCCCTTTCCCATGGGATTTCTCCCATCAATTTCTTGAAGAGATCAAAGTTAGCCCTCCTGAAGTCTAACATTTCAACCCTACTTGTCATTTTGTGCATACTGCACTTAATCCTGAACTCCATCTTCTCATGATCACTACAGCCAAGCCTGCCCCCAGCCTTAACGTCCTCCACCAGTCCCTCTTTGTTTGTCAATACTAGGTCCAGTAGTACACCTCTTCTTGTGGGCTCTTCCACCACCTGAGTCAAGAAGTTATCATCAATGCACTGGAGGAACCTCCTGGACTGTACATTCCTATCTGTGTAGCCTTCCCAGCAGATACCAGGGTGATTGAAGTCCCCCATGAGAACCAAGGCCTGTGATTGTGAGGCTGTTCTCACCTGTCTGTAGAAGGCCTCATCAACTTCCCCATCCTGATCAGGTGGCCTGTAATAAATACCCACAACAGTGTCTCCCCTGTTACCCTGCCCCTTAATCCTTACCCACAAGCTCTCAACTTGCTCATCATCAGCCCCCAGGGACAGCTCCATACATTCCAGTTGCTTTTTCACATAAAGAGCAACTCCCCCCACCTCACCTTGCCGTCCTATCTTTCCTAAAGAGAACATAGCCCTCCATGACAGCATTCCAGTCATGCGAGCTATCCCACCACGTCTCAGTAATTGCAATGAGATCATGGCCCTGTGACCGCATGCAGATCTCTAACTCCTCTTGCTTGTTCCCCATGCTGCGTGCATTGGTGTATAGGCATTTCAGAGAGGCCAACGAGTGTGTAGCCCTAGAGAGGTGGTGGGCCTTCTGATCCTTAACAGTTCCAACATCCTGCCCCACAAGTGCTGAGCTACTACACTCAGGTGCCTCTCTGGTGAGCCCAGTTACATCCCCATCCCCCTTCCAATCTAGTTTAAAGCTTTCTCAATAAGCCCTGCTAACTCTAGTCCTAGAACCCTCTTCCCCCTGTGAGATAGGTTTTTTCCCATCTGCTACCAGCAGCCCTGGTGTTCTATAAATCAGGCCATGATCAAAGAACCTGAAACCTTGCTGGTAGCACCACGTTCGGAGCCAGGCATTGACCTGCTGGCCTTTCCTGTTTACCCCCTCATCATTCCCTGCAACTGGAGGGATAGAGGAGAACACGACGTGTGCTCCCGATCCCTTAACCAGTCGTCCCAAGGCCCTGAAATCTTTCTTCATTGCCCTCGGCGTTCTTCTCACTACGTCGTCACTTCCTACCTGAAAAACTAGAAGGGGGTAATAGTCGGATTATCGTACTAGGGAGGGAAGCTTCCTCTTAACATCATCAACCCGGGCCCCAGGGAGGCAGCAAACCTCCCTATATAGCGGGTCTGGTCTACAAATCAGGCCCTCCGTGCCCTTCAGAACTGAGTCACCTATTACAATGACCCGTCTTTTGGTTTTTGCTGAAGCAGTTTTAATTCGGGGGGTGGTCCGACGAGGCCTCGATGGCACCTCCATACTGGGAGGATTATCATCCTCACTGTTGCTCGGTTCCTCTTGCAGAGCACTATATTTGTTCTGCAATGGGACCTCAGAAAGTGTAGTATTTGGCAGGCTGATGTGCCTGCGGCGCCTGTTGCATCGGGCAGGAACATCTTGCCCTTGTCCCCTGTCCTCCAAGCTACCCTGTTCAGCCGGTCGGGGAGAGGAGTGGGAGTTCTCTATAGCAGTGGCTCTATCTGCCTGTTGGGTTTCTGTAATGGTTGACAGGGTACGACTCCATGCATCAATCTCCCTCTCGCATTCCCTGATGTCCCTCAACCTGCTTACCTCCTCCTTGAGTTCCATCACTAAGCATAGGAGCTCCTCAACCTGGGCACACCTGCCACAGGCATGCTTACCATTACCTTCTGACACTGGTGTGAGAGTAGGGCACACCCTGCAGCACGATGCCTGGGTGGCAACATGCTCACACGACAGCTCTGTCTGCAAAGCAGCATCAGAGCTGGTGCGTGCATGGTTCTTTGGGGCCACGGTCTTCTGCCGGGTGGTTACCATGATTCCCTGACCACGTTGGTAGGGCAGCAGCACCTTTCCGTGCGACCTGTCGCACCCTGTTAGCCTGGTTACTATGCCCACTGAGGGGGGTCCGCCCTCCTGTGCTGCTCCCAGGTGATGCCCTGGGTGCCGCCCACCGGCTGCCCACTCGCTTGGTGGAGCTCCTTCACAGCTCTTTTTGAACTGCCGCGTGTGCTGCAGGCTCCGCCCCTGCCACGTCAGCAGCCCTCCCTCAAGCTGCCGGTTCCGGCAGGAGTACGAGGACGAGCTGGGCAATTTCTCCAGCTTAGACAGCCCCCAAAGAGAGCCCCTTGCCAGCCCTTTTCGCCTCCGATCCCTTTTTTTCCGCCTCCGATCCCTTTCCCCAGTGCAGACCTACCTGCACTGGAGCTGGTCTCCTCAGCGAGGAGATTCAACAGATGGACCACTCGGTGGATAAAGAACTGGCTGGACGGTTGCACTCAAAGAGTTGTGTTCATTGCCTTGACGTCCAAGTGGAGGCCAGTGACAAGTGGTGTTCCTCAGGGGTCGGTAGTGGGACCTGTGCTGTTCAACATCTTTATCAGAGACATGGACAGTGGGAACAAGTGCACCCTCAGCAAGTTTGTGAATGATACCAAGCTGTTTGGCGAGGTAGACGCGCTGGAGGGAAGGGATGCCATCCAGAGGGACCTGGACAGGCTGGAGAGGTGGGCCCATGCCAACCTCATGCGGTTCAACAAGGCCAAGTGCAAGGTCCTACATCTGGGTCAGGGCAATCCCAAGCACAAATACAGGCTCGGTGGGGAATGGCTGGAGAGCAGCCCTGAGGAGAAGGACCTGGGTGTGCTGATTGACAAGAAGTTCAACATGAGCCGACAATATGCAATGGCAGCCCAGAAGGACAACCACATCCTGGGCTGCATCAGCAGAAGTGTGGCCAGCAGGTCAAGGGAGGTGATTCTGCCCCTCTACTCTGCTCTGGTGAGATCCCACCTGGAGTACTGCATCCACCTCTGGAGCCCCCAACATAGGTGTCCTGGTTTGAGGTAAAACAGGACCAATTTTGTTCAGTAACTTTGCTTTTTACCTAGGCCTCTTCCAACTACTGAAATTAACAGCATATTGTGCAGACAATATTCGCTCGCTCAGAGTGATGAGACCTATGTTTATAGTTGATACAAAGGCATGGTACGCAGAGAGGCTCTTGCTTATACTTATTGCTATAACACCCAAGGCCAACCAACTTTGTTACTTGCCCCGTTGGAGGGTCGGAAGCGGAAAAAAGTAGTGGGGTCCCACCTGCGGGGAGGAGTGGACAGGACAGGTGACCCAAAACTGACCAATAGGGTATTCCATCCCATCTGCCTCATGCTCAGTATAAAAGCTGAGGGATCTAACGGCTCGCTCCTCTTTCCTTCAGTGGCCGACATCTGAGGAGGACTCTGTCTGTTTGTCTGCCTTTGGTCCCGATCCTGAATCCAGATCGGGAATCCAGTTGCCATCCATCACCAAGTCCAGCCTGGGACTGCCCCAGTGCCAGCCGGTGTCGTGATTGTCATCCTGGGAGCTTGATACGGTTTTGTATATTTCTCATTATTTCCTTTTATTTTATTATTAATATTTCATTAAAGTAGTTTAGTTCCTTCTAAACGCATAAGTGTCTTTTTCCCTCCTCTGCCTCTCTCTTTGAAGAGGGGTACAGGGGAGCATCTGTCGGTCCAATCTGGGGTCCCCTACGTCCCCAGTGACTGATTTCGCCTAAACCACGACAATAGGAAAGACATGGACCTGTTGGAGCGTGTCCAGAGGAGGGCCAAGAGGATGATCCGAGGGCTGGAGCACCTCTCCTATGAGGAGAGGCTGAAAGAGTTGGGGCTGTTCAGCCTGGAGAAGAGAAGGCTCCGGGGAGACCTTATTGCGGCCTTCCAGTACCTAAAGGGGGCCTACAGGAGAGCTGGGGAAGGACTTTTTATAAGGGCATGTAGTGTTAGGACGAGGGGGAATGGCTTTAAACTGGAAGAGGGGAGATTTAGATTAGATATTAGGAAGAAATTTTTCACTTTGAGAGTGGTAAGGCACTGGAACAGGTTGCCCAGAGAAGTTGTGGAAGCTCCATCCCTGGAGGTGTTTAAGGCCAGGCTGGATGGGGCTTTGAGCAACTTGGTCTAGTGGGTGGTGTCCCTGCCCATGGCAGGATGGTAGGAACTCAATGATCTTCAAGGTCCCTTCCAACCTAAACCATTCTATGATTCTATGGGTGTCACATCTGCTAATCTCCAGTCCATTGGGACCTCCCCGGTTAGCCAGGACTGCTGATAAATTATGAAGAGTGGTCTGGTGAGCACATCCGCCAACTCCTTCAGCACTCTTGGGTGTAACCCGTCTGGCCCCATAGACTTGTAATAGACTTGTGTATGCCTAGGTGGTGCAGCAGGTCACTCACCATTTCATCTTGGATTATGGAGGTCTCAGTTCTATTCACATACCTCTCTTCCAGCTCAAGGGGCTGGGTACCCAACAAACAACCAGTCCTGCTATTAAAGACTGAGGCGTTAAGTACCTCAGCCTTTTCCTCATCCTTAGTCACTGTGTTTCCCCCTGCATCCAATAAAGGAGGAAGATCCTCCCTAGTCCTCCTTTTGTTGTTAATGTATTTCATAGAATCATAGAATGGTTTACGTTGGAAGGGACCTTGAAGATCATCGAGTTCCACCCCCCCTGCCATAGGCAGGGACACCTCTCACTAGACCAGGTTGCCCAAGGCCACGTCCAGCCTGGCCTTGAACACCTCCAGGGACGGGGCTTCAACAACCTCTCTGGGCAACCTGTTCCAGTGCCTTACTACCCTTAAAGTGAAAAACTTCTTCCTAATGTTTAATCTAAACCTGCCCTCTTCCAGCTTAAAGCCGTTCTCCCTCATCCTATCACTACATGCCCTAGTAAAAAGTCCTTCCCCAGCTCTCCTGTAGGCCCCCTTTAGGTACTGGAAGGCCGCAATAAGATCTCCCTGGAGCCTTCTCTTCTCCAGGCTGAACAGCCCCAACTCTCTCAGCCTCTCCTCATAGGAGAGGTGCTCCAGCCCTCGGATCATCCTCGTGGCTCTCCTCTGGACGCGTTCCAGCAGGTCCATGTCCTTCTTATGTTGGGGACTCCAGAGCTGGATGCAGTACTCCAGGTGGGGTCTCACGAGAGCAGAGTAGAGGCGTAGAATCACTGCCCTTGACCTGCTGGCCACACTTCTTTTGATGCAGCCCAGGATACGGTTGGCCTTCTGGGCTGCGATTGCACATTGCTTGCTCATGTCGAGCTTCTTGTTAATCAGCACACCCAGGTCCTTCTCCACAGGGCTGCTCTCCAGCCATTCCCCGCCGAGCCTGTATTTGTGCTTGGGATTGCTCCGACCCAGATGTAGAACCTTGCACTTGGCTTTGTTGAACTGCATGAGGTTGGCTTGGGCCCACCTCTCCAGCCTGTCCAGGTCCCTCTGGATGGCATCCCTCCCCTCCAGCGTGTCTGCCTCGCCAAACAGCTTGGTATCATCAGCAAACTTGCTGAGGGTGCACTCTACCCCACTGTCCATGTCGCTAACAAAGATGTTGAACAGTACAGGTCCCAGTACCGACCCCTGAGGAACGCCACTCGTCACTGGTCTCCACTTGGACACCGAGCCGTTGACTGCAACCCTTTGAGTGCAACCATCCAGCCAGTTCTTTATCCACCGAGTGGTCCATTTATCGAATCCATGTCTCTTCAATTTAGAGACCAGGATATCGTGTGGGACAGTGTCAAACGCTTTGCACAAGTCCAGGTAGATGACATCAGTAGATCTTCCCTTGTCCACTGCCACTGTAACCCTTTCGTAGAAGGCCACCAAATTTGTCAGGCATGACTTGCCCTTGGTGAAGCCATGTTGGCTCTCGCCAATCACCTCCTTGTTTTCTGTGTGCCTCAGCAGAGTTTCCAGGAGGATCTGCTCCATGACCTTGCCAGGCACAGAGGTGATACTGACTGGCCTGTAGTTCCCCGGGTCTTCCTTGTTTCCCTTTTTGAAAATAGGGGTTATGTTTCCCCTTTTCCAGGTGGCAGGAATCTCACCAGACTGCCACGACTTCTCAAATATGATGGCTAGTGGCTTCGCGACTTGATCTGCCAGTTCCCTCAGGACCTGCGGATGTATCTCATCAGGTCCCATGGACTTGTGCACCTTCAGGTGCCTCAGGTGGTCTCTCACTTTATCTTCATCTACAGTGGGCAGTGCTCCGTTTTCCGAATCCTCTCCTTTGCAATCTGCGTCTTGGGCAGTGCGGCTGCTGTCCTTGTCTGTGAAGACTGAGGCAAAAAAGTCATTGAGTACCTCAGCTCTGTCGCTGTCCCGGGTAACCAGTTCTTGCGTTTCCTTCCGGAGAGGGCCTACATTTTCCCTCGTCTTTCTTTTCTCACTGACATACCTATAGAAGGATTTTTTGTTTGTCTTAATGTCCCTGGCCAGATTTAGTTCTAGCTGGGCTTTAGCTTGTCTAACCCGCTCTCTGGCTGCTCGAACGATTCCTCTGTAATCCTCCCAGGCTACCCGCCCCTGTCTCCACTCCCTGTAGGCCTCCTTTTTTCTTTTGGTCACTTCCAGGAGCTCCTTGTTCATCCACGCAGGCCTCCTGGCTTTTCTGCCTGCCTTCCTCTTTGTAGGGATTCATTGCTGCTGTGCTTGGAGGAGGTGGTCCTTGAATATTAACCAACTTTCTTGGACCCCTCTTCCTTCCAGCGCTTCATCCCATGGCACCGTACCAAGCAGATTCTTCAAGAGGCCAAAGTCGGTTCTCCTGAAGTCCAGGGTCGTCAGCCTGCTGCGCACCTTCTTCGTTGCCTTGAGGATTTCGAACTCAACCGTTTCATGGTCAGTACAGCCCAGGCTACCCTTGAGTTTGACCCTGTCAACCAGCCCTTCCTTGTTGGTAAGAACAAGGTCCAGCATGGCTCCTCTCCTCGTCGGCTCCTCAACCACTTGGAGAAGGAAGTTGTCCTCAATGCAATCCAGGAACCTCCTGGATTGCCTGTGCCTGGCTGTGTTACCCTTCCAACTGATGTCAGGGTGGTTGAAGTCACCCATGAGAACCAAGGTCTGTGAACGTGATGCCGCCCCTATCTGTCTATAGAGGGCTTCATCCACTTGGTCTTCCTGGTCAGGTGGCCTGTAGCATACCCCCACTGTAACGTCCCCTGCTCCTGATTTCCCTGTAATCTTGACCCATAGGCTCTCAGTTTGCTCTGTATCCTCCCCCAGGTTGAGCTCCATACATTCCAGCTGCTCATCAACATATAAGGCAACACCGCCTCCTCGTTTCCCTTGCCTGTCTCTCCTGAAGAGCCTGTACCCTTCCATGCCGACGGTCCAGTCATAGGAGTCGTCCCACCAAGTTTCTACGATGTCAATGAGATCGTAGCCTTGGAGGCGTGTACACATCTCTAATTCCTCCTGCTTGTTCCCCATGCTCCGCGCATTTGTGTAGAGGCACTTCAGCCGTGTCTTCGTTGCGGCCGATTTGGTTGGTGCAGCTGTAATTACTTTGTGCTGCTCTCCAGGCAGCATTCCTTTGCCCTCTATTAACAGTACCTCCTGATTGACTCCCGTTGGTCCAGGAGCTCCTAGCTCATCTACGTGAAGGTTTGAGCATAGTGCAGCGTATCCGGCACATCTTGGAGCTAATGGCTGCAGGCCCTCACCAGCACCCTGTTCCCCTTTCCTTGATGCAACATCCCTTTGCTGTTCACGGGCAACCCTGATAATACCCCCTGACCCCGTCGAATCTAATTTAAAGCCCTGGTAACGAGCCCTGCCAATTTTTGGGCAAAAACCCTCCTCCCTCTTTGAGTGAGCCAGCCCCCATCTGATGCCAGCAGGCCTGATGCCGCATAGGTCATTCCATTGTTAAAAAACCCAGACTTGTGGCGTTGACACCATCCACGGAGCCATGTGTTAACAGATTGAGCTCGTCTGTTCCTTTCAATGTCATTGCCCGCAACAGGAAGTAGGGATGAGAAAATCACCTGTGCTCCAGATCCCTGTAGTGACTGACCCAAGGCCCTGATATCCCTTTTAATCATCCTTGCACTCCGATCTGCACATTCATCGCCCCCCACATGAAACAGGAGCAGCGGATAGTAGTCCGAGGGCTGCACCGGGCTAGGGCTCTTAGTGATGTCCCTAACGCGTGCCCCCAGGAGGCAGCAGACTTCCCTGAGAGTGGGGTCTGCCCTACATATTGGGCCCTCAGTCCCCCTCAGTGCCGAGTCGCCCACAACTATAGCCCTCCTTTTCTTCCTTGTAGCAGTGGTCTTAATGCTGTGAGTGGGCCTTCCCAGTCCTGGTGTCTCCTGTGATGTATTAGGACTGTCCGCCTTGTTGTCCTTCGGCTGTTCTACCATGCCCAGGGCCTCGTACCTGTTCTGTAATGGTACTAGGGGAGGGGAGGTGGGCAAGGAGGGGGCTCGCTTGCTGCACCTACCGCAGACTTGCCTCCATTCATCATTTTTCAGTAGGCCTCTGCCTTCCGTCCCTTCAGCCCTACAGGGCAAGGAGATGATATCCCTGTGGTCTTTTTTTATTTCCGGTGTCTGGCCCGGTCTCTCTTTCACAGAGCTCAAGGCCTGGGTCCACCAGTCTATTTCTTTCTCACTCTCCCTGATACTCCTTAGTTGCTCAACTTCGTCCCTGAGCTCTGCCACCAGGCTCAGCAGATCATCCACTTGCTCACACAGCCTTTATTACTGCTACCACTTGCTCGTAGAGCAAGGCTGTGGCACTCCCTGCAGCCAGAGGCCTGGGTGCCTGTGTGCTTCTGAGGGAGCACTGTCTGTGTTGCTGCATCTGCTCTGGCCGGTGCTGAGGACAAGGCCTTCCGGCGGGTGGGGACCATGCCTGTGCTTCTCTTACTGGGTGAACCCACCTCTGGAACCGGCAGAAATGGCAGCACACTCAGCGCCCTTCCTGCGCATCCTTCTGCGCGAACTGCTGCGCAAACTGCCGCGCCACGCCCTGACTGACGTACCACGCCCTGTTTGCCCGCTCTGGTCGCTGTGCTCTCTAGGGCTGCTTCTTATGGGAGTGGGGGAGCTGCCGTTGCCGCTAGTCCCGCCCCTTCACGTCAGCTGCTCTCCCTCGAGCCGCCGGCGCCCTGCGGGTCCCTGTGCCGCTCTGGCGCTTCCCTGGCTCAAAAAAGCTCTGAAAAAGGCCCTTTTTTGCTGAAATCAGACGGCTCCGCTGCGGACGTTCCTGCACCGGAGCTGCTCGTCTCGGCGAGTATTTATAGAAGCATTTTTTATTGTCTTTTACAGCAATAGCCAGATTGAGTTCTAGTTGGGCTTTGGCCCTTCTAATTTTCTCCCTGCACAGCTTCACCATGTCTTTGTCGTCCTCCTGAGTCGCTCGCCTCCTTTTCCTAAGGCCATAAACTCTCCTTTTGTTCCTGAGTTCCAGCCAAAGCTCTCTGTTCAGCCAGGCTGGTCTTCTACCCCACCAGCCCGTCTTTCAGGACGTGGGGATGGCCTGTTCCTGTGCCTTTAAGACTTCCTTCTTGAGGAGTGCCCATCCTTCCTGGACTCCTTTGCCCCTCAGTATAGCCTCCCAAGGGACTCTGCCAATCAATCTCCTGAACAAGCCAAAGTCTGCCCTACGGAAGTACAAGGTGGCAGTTCTGCTAACCCTCCTCCTTACTTCAGAGGATTGAAAACTCTATTATTTCATGATCGCTATGCCCAAGACAGCCTCCAACCACTACATCTCCTACAAGTCCTTCTCTGTTAACAAGCAGCAGGTCCAGGAGGGCACCCTCTCTAGTTGTCTCCTTCACCAGCTACATCAGGAAGTTATCCTCAACACACTCTAGGAACCTCCGGGACTGTTCACTCTCTGCTGTATTGTATTCCCAGCACACATCTGGGAAGTTGAAGCCCCCCACGAGAACAAGAAGTAGTGATCATGAATCCTCTCCCATCTGCTTATAGAATATTTCGTCAGCCTCATCTTCCTGATTGGGCGGTCTGTAACAAACTCCCACCACGATATCTGCCTTGTTGGCCTTCCCCTTGATTCTTACCCATAGACACTCAACCTTATCATCACCGTCATTAAGCACTAGACATTCATATCTCTCCCTGACAGAGGGCCACTCCACCGCCTCTCCTTCCTCGCCTGTCCCTTCTGAAAAGTTGGTAGCCATCAATTGCAGCACTCCAGTCATGTGAGTCGTCCCACCATGTTTCCATGATGGCAACTATATTGTGGTTTTCTCACTGCACAACGGCCTCCAGTTCCTCCTGCTTGTTGCCCATTCTGTGTGCATTGGTATAGATGCACTTCAGCTAGGCTAATGATCCTGCCGCCTTCTTGGAGGCAAAAGCCCTACTTCCCACCAGACCAGTCTCAGATGCTTCCATGGTTATCAGCCTATCAAGTTTTGTGTCTTTGCATGGATCACCATCCCCCACCTCCCCTGAGATGGCCGACTATAAGACCTTACTACCACACTGTCCCACAGGTACTGGCATGCCGCTCCCAGGCTCCTCACTAGCAAGCCCAGTTTTATCCCCATCCCCCTTCGAGTCTAGTTTAAAGACCTTTCAATGAGCCCCGCTAGCTCTTGCCCCAAGATCCTTTTCTGCCTTTGAGATAGGCATTCCCCATCTGTTGCCAGCAGGCCTGGTGTCTTGTAAAGCAGCCCGTGGTCAAAGAACCTGAAGTCCTGCCAATGACACCAGTCTCGGAGCCAGGCATTGATCTGCTGGCTTTTCCTGTTTATCCCCTCATCAATCCTTGCAACTGGTGGGATAGAAGCAAACACTACTTGTGCTCCTGATCCCCTAACCAGCCATCCCAGGGCCCTGAAGTCTCTCTTCATTGCCCTCAGGCTTCTTGTTGCAATTTCATCACTGCCTACCTGAAAAATCATTAACGGGTAGTAGTCTGAGGGCCAAACTAGGGTAGGCAGTTTTCTCTGTACATCCTTAACCCTGGTCCCAGGGAAGCAGCAGACTTCCCTAAGGAGCAGGTCTGGTCTTCATATAGGACCTTCCGCTCCCTTCAAAATTGAGTCCCCTACTACAAGGGCCTGCCTTTCTTTTTTTACTGAAGATGTTATGATGCGAGGCATAGTACTTCTTGGCCTGGGTGACAACTCCAAGCTAGGTGAGCTGTCATCTTTGTAATTTTTCGGGTCCCCTTGTGAAACAAGTATGATATTCTGCAAGGGCACCTGGGAGGGTGGGGGGGGGTTGCTGGGGAGACATGCCTGCCACACATGCTATGTCAGGCAGGAACTTGTCGCCATTGCCCCCGTCCTCTAAATCACCACATTCAGCCATGCTAATAGAGGACAGGGAGTCCTCTGTACCTGGAGCTCTGGCTGCCTGAAGGGTTTGTTTCAGGGAGGGCAGGGTGCGACTCCAGTGATCTCTCTCTTTCTCACACTCCCTGATACTTTTCAACCTGCTTACCTCCTCCCGGAGCTCCATCACTAGGCGGAGGAGCTCCTCTACTTGGGCACACCTCCCACAGGGATGCTCACCATTTCCATCCAACACCGGCGCGCATGGCACACCCTGCAGCCTGACGCCTGGGTGGCAGCGTGTTCCCATGAGAGTTCTGTCTGGGAAGCTGCATCAGAGCTGGTGGGTGCAGAGCTCAGGGATGCCATGGTCTTCTACCCAGTTGTTACATTGCTTCCTGGCCAAGTTGGCAGGCTTTCAGCTCCCTCCCGATCGAACCACCGTGCCCTGTTTGCCTGGTCTGTTCACCTGCCCTTGCCGTGGTGCGACCAGGTCACTGAACTCCCGAACGGCTCGTTTAGAACTGCCGCCGGTGCTGCTGGCTCTGCCCCCGCCCTGTCAGGAGCCCTCCCCCAAGCTGCCAGTTCCGGCACAGGCGAGCCGCATTTCCTGCCTTGGAAAAGCCCCAAAAAGAGCCCCTTGCCGGCCCTTTTCACCTCAATTCCCTTCCCCAGTGCGGACTTACCTGCATTGGAGTTAGTCCCCTCGGCGAGTCTCTTAAGTTCATCTGTTTCTCACAAGTGCAGGGAAACAAGGACCCAGCATCCATCAGTATTAGTGAAGGAGATAAGTTGTACTGTGCTAAAGGAATCCGAATATTGCAGACTTTTGCTGAGGAACGGATTTTCCAGTCTTTCTGTTTCTTTAGCACGCAGCCATCATTTTTAATGTCATGTCAGATTGCCACACCCAGCCACATCAGATTGCCTTCCCTCTCCACCATTAGATGCACCTTTAGGAAGAAAAAAAACACAGCAAATGTTTTGCCCAACACTGCCTGATCCTTTCCTCATTGCTTTTTATCTGCCAGAGTGTCTTCTGTTTATTTATTCATTTATTTGTCTCCTGAGCCCCTTCGGAGATTTGTGGGTGATGATGATTTGTTTGATGCAAAAAGTCTTTGCAATGGGATTCTGGAGCACATTTCATGTCACCGAGAGTATGAAAGGATAGAATGAAGTCAGTGCTAAAAGGAGCCGAAGGCTGCTGCAGAAAGTAAAGTTCCAGCTTTCTGTTCTATGGTTGTAAAGTTATAACAATAAAACAGGAAGGATTAAACCAATAAACAAAAATACGCCCTTTCGAACAAGACTTAAAAAATAAAACAAGGCCTTAGCAGTAGTTTTTATAACCTGAACATAACAGATAACTCTACTGAAGATTTATTTGGGAGCTTTAACCTTTATACTAACATTATGAATGGCTGGATTGTATGTTGCCTCTGAACCAGATAAAATACATAGTGTTCTTTTTTGTATTGGACACAATAACTTTTGCAGCACAGATCTAAAATATTATCCTCTGTCACGGAGGGAGTGATTCACTTCACTCATAAAAGAGCAGCAGTGAAATATTTATTGTTATAAAACAACTTTTTAATAAAGTTGATAATAAATGCATCAGTGTTTTAACAACATTTGATGGCAAGGCATGTGGAGAGATTCTTAAATGAAAAAAGGCATGGTTTGGTTCTGGTGAGCAACCCAGGGTTTGAACTAAGCACCCAGAGTGAGGGAGAAAAGATCTAAGTAAACAAGAAAGGTGACATCACCCTGCCCGGGAGAAAAGTTAAACAGAGGCACGTGAACAGAGGGTCTTAGCCAATCGCGTTGAGGGGCATTGTACGTGAACAGGGGAGCTGGACCAATCATAGCGTTGTTGACTATGCATGCTTTTGCTGCGAGCCTATATATACTCTGCTAAAATACGCAATAAACGAGAACGATCATACTCACATTGAGATCGCGTCGTTACTCCGGTTCCGATCCCACTCCGACATCTGGTAGCAGAGGATGTCAACTGTAACCCTTCAGCAGGACTGAATTCTCCGAGACTGCGGTAAGCAGCGAGAGGAGGGGAGTGGGAAACACGGCTGGAAGGAGTGCTGCTTGGGAGCACAGACTACGGGAGACACGGTTCGAGGTGGCCTCTCGCCTTCCAGGTTTAAAAAGGTGAAGTTGCTATCATGGAGCTTGAAGCAACAGCGACGCTGCTCGCAAGTATCCTCTCTAAGAGAGGGATTGAGACAGCGCCGAAACAGCTGATTAAGCTGATTAAGTTGGGACAACGGTGGGGGCATTTTAAAGATAGACATATGATGTTTTCCCCCATGGAGTGGCGATCTTTCGGTGATACAATGTGGGAAAAAACAATAACCGGCAACGAGAAAGAGGAGAAGGAGATAAAGGCTGTTCGTGAGTTGTGGCGCAGGGTATTAGAGACCTTAAAGGCCATGAAAGCAGAGAGAGAAGCAGCCTGTGCCCTGCTCAAATGCTGGGTCCGGAGAGCACGGAAACGAAACCTGGTGCGTGGGCACGGTTCTTCGGGCGGCCGGCGGTGAAAGGGATGACTGGAATTACGTGTAAAACTGTTGCCGAGGTCCGCGCGGGCGCCGACCCTGCTCCGGCGACACAAAGGGCGGAAGTCGCCAATCCCGAGCCCAGACAGCCGACTGAGCAAAAGGCGGAAGTGGCGCCCCAGGAGACCCGAGAGGGGGTGTGGCCGCAGTCGCCGTCGCAGCCAGGAGGAGAAACCTGACGACCTATGCCTTCGGCTCCTCTGTGCCCCCTCCACTGACTCATCTGATCCTTCAACACCACCTGTTGACGACTGCCAGGATCAATCACACGAGAATACAGCGCGAAAATTCGCCTGCAAAAGACAGACTTAATGACTCAATTGAGGACATTGACAGACGTACAGACTTTACTAGGAGACATTCAATGGGTGTGCAACTGCTCTTGGAGTTGCCTATTTCTCTGTTATTTTGTAATACTGTTGAATCGCCGTATGCAGTTATTTGTCAGTGGCAAACAGGAAAGGGGGAAATTCTCCCCCGCCCCACCTGTGCCACTGACAAATCATCAGGTGACAAATCATCAGCTGACAAATCATCAGGTGACATGTTTAAGATTTTAGAATGAGTCTTTTTAAGAGTACAACCCAAGTCTAGCATTCAAACAAGACCGGAGGCAATAGGGGAGTTGATCAGGAGGGGCAGAACAAGAATCATAGAGATTAGTGGAACGGAACCTGATGATGTCAGTATTCCAGTGAATGGTGCCGATCTAGAATGGTGGTTGTGTAACTCAACTTCCATCCAAGAAGCATTAATAGGCTATAATGGACATATACATTTGCAACAACCAAAAGGGAAAATGTGGCAAGTATTAGAACGAAATCAGTGGATGACAAAAACAAAAGTCAGGCGAGAACCACTGTCTGATGGTCTCACAGTGTATACAGACGCTGGAAAGCAGCTTTGCCGTGCGGTGTGTGTCTGGCAGGATAAAGGACAATGGTGCCAGCATATACTGGAGGGGCAGCCACAAGACTTCCTTCAAACATTGGAACTTACTGCAGTAGTCTGGGCACTAACCAACTGGCTAACAGCCCCCTTAAATGTAGTAACAGACTCCCTGTATGTGGCTGGGGTAGTGCCGCGACTAGAAGATGCCCTCCTTAGGGAAACAACCAACCCAAGGTTGGGAAAATTATTTATCCAGCTGAGGTCCACTCTGGGTCAACGAACTGCGTCTTGTTGTATCATCCATATTCGCAGCCATCAGCTGGATTTAGGTTTAGGATTGGGTAATCAAATTGCCGATAACCTAGTCAGTAGAGTGCGACATTTACCTCCAATTGACAAATTTCAACAAGCCAGACAAAGTCATGACAACTTCCATCAAAAAGCTAAAGGCTTAAAAAGGTAATTTGGATTAACCGAAAATGAAGCACGCTCTATTATACAAGCATGCCCTACATATATTAGTCAAAAGGTGAGAGCTTTTCTACTGAGGTGGGGAATTAAACACATAATGGGAATACCCCACTCACCAACCGCGCAAGGCTTGGTTGAGCGAACCCATCAAGTGCTAAAAGATTATCTAAATAAGCAAAAGGGTGAAGACACAGATGCACAACAGCGATTACACAGAGTATTGTTTACGCTAAATTACTTATGTCTTATGGGTGATCAAGAGGAACCGCCAGTAGTGATACACCATCAAAACATTAAGCTGAATAGTACCACTACCCTACCTAAATTTATGGTTCATTATAAAGACCCGACCACCGGAGCGTGGGTGGGATCACTGCCAGTCATTTTTAATGGTCGAGGGTACATGTGTGTCTCTACAGGAATGGGCCCAGTGTGGGTCCCGAGCAGAGCGATAAAACCAGCATTGGAAAGACGACGGACAGACCGTGACCAAGAGACGTCGCAACAAAATGGGCCCAAAGAATCTTAAGAGCTTGCTAATAAGTAGTTGCGTCCTTCTTTGGGATGCAGAAATTGCAGGGCTTGATCACCCCTGCAGTGTCAAAGGAATGTCTGGGTGGCTTTGGCAAATATGACCGGTCAAGATTCCATCTGCCTATCCACAGCATCACCCGAGAATCCATTTTCCACCTGTCTAGTCGGTCTTCCGTCTGACCAATGGCCTTCCAACTTACAAACGCAATTCCTAGGTAATGGCTCTGCAACTCTTGCTGATAGCTGGGATGGATGGGCTGCATATCTGCCACCCCTCCATGCTGAGCCGCAAGAGCTAGAACTTGTAGGATCACTCACGATAGATAGCTGTGTTTACTACACAAACAATTTTTGCCTTGTTTTTTTTGCACCAGGAGTAGCAGCAGCACACGCTTTAACCACGCTTAATAAATTAGGATATTGGCTTGCTAAACAATCTAATGCTACTGCATTGGCATTGAGTGGATTATTGTTAGACGTAGATTCTGTTAGATACACTACACTCCAGAATAAGGCTGCCATAGATTTTTGTTATTAGCGCATGTCATGGGTGTGAAGACTTTGACGGGATGTGTTGTATGAACCTCTCAGACCACTCCAAATCAGTACACCAAAGCATCAGAGAACTGTATCAAGGAATACAAAAGCTGAGAAATGATGATGAATGGGGATGGTTGAATCAAATACTATCAGGTTGGGGAATCAAAAGTTGGATAGCCATGATTGTGAAAACTAGCTTGCTTATATTGCTCATTGTAGTTGTTATAGTCTCAGTTATCATAGAATCATAGAATCATAGTATGGTTTAGGTTGGAAGGGACCTTGAAGATCATCGAGTTCCAACCCCCCTGCCATAGGCAGGGGCACCTCTCACTAGACCAGGTTGCCCAAGGCCACGTCCAGCCTGGCCTTGAACACCTCCAGGGACGGGGCTTCAACAACCTCTCTGGGCAACCTGTTCCAGTGCCTTACTACCCTTAAAGTGAAAAACTTCTTCCTAATGTTTAATCTAAACCTGCCCTCTTCCAGCTTAAAGCCGTTCTCCCTCATCCTATCACTACATGCCCTAGTAAAAAGTCCTTCCCCAGCTCTCCTGTAGGCCCCCTTTAGGTACTGGAAGGCCGCAATAAGATCTCCCCGGAGCCTTCTCTTCTCCAGGCTGAACAGCCCCAACTCTCTCAGCCTCTCCGCATAGGAGAGGTGCTCCAGCCCTCTGATCATCCTCGTGGCTCTCCTCTGGACGCGCTCCAGCAGGTCCATGTCCTTCTTATGTTGGGGACTCCAGAGCTGGATGCAGTACTCCAGGTGGGGTCTCACGGGAGCGGAGTAGAAGGGCAGAATCACCTCCCTTGACCTGCTGGCCACACTTCTTTTGATGCAGCCCAGGATACGGTTGGCCTTCTGGGCTGCGATCGCACATTGCTTGCTCATGTCGAGCTTCTCATCAATCATCACCCCCAGGTCCTTTTCCTCAGGGCTGCTCTCCAGCCATTCTCCGCCGAGCCTGTATTTGTGCTTGGGATTGCCCCGACCCAGATGTAGGACCTTGCACTTGGCCTTGTTGAACTGCATGAGGTTGGCTTGGGCCCACCTCTCCAGCCTGTCCAGGTCCCTCTGGATGGCATCCCTCCCCTCCAGCGTGTCTGCCTCGCCAAACAGCTTGGTATCATCAGCAAACTTGCTGAGGGTGCACTCTACCCCACTGTCCATGTCGCTAACAAAGATGTTGAACAGTACGGGTCCCAGTACCGACCCCTGAGGAACGCCACTCGTCACTGGTCTCCACTTGGACACCGAGCCGTTGACTGCAACCCTTTGAGTGCAACCATCCAGCCAGTTCTTTATCCACCGAGTGGTCCATTTATCGAATCCATGTCTCTTCAATTTAGAGACCAGGATATCGTGTGGGACAGTGTCAAACGCTTTGCACAAGTCCAGGTAGATGACATCAGCAGATCTTCCCTTGTCCACTGCCGCTGTAACCCCTTTGTAGAAGGCCACCAAATTTGTCAGGCATGACTTGCCCTTGGTGAAGCCATGTTGGCTCTCGCCAATCACCTCCTTGTTTTCTGTGTGCCTCAGCAGAGTTTCCAGGAGGATCTGCTCCATGACCTTGCCAGGCACAGAGGTGAGACTGACTGGATACAGTTGTATTATGTATCTTCTCTTGTCTACAGCGCATGCTCATGAAAATTGTGCACCAAGCCTGGGTTGCTCAAAAAGAAGAAGGGGGAATTGTGGAGAGATTCTTAAATGAAAAAAGGCATGGTTTGGTTCTGGTGAGCAACCCAGGGTTTGAACTAAGCACCCAGAGTGAGGGAGAAAAGATCTAAGTAAACAAGAAAGGTGACATCACCCTGCCCGGGAGAAAAGTTAAACAGAGGTGCGTGAACAGAGGGTCTTAGCCAATCGGGTTGGGGGGCGTTGTACGTGAACAGGGGAGCTGGACCAATCATAGCGTTGTTGACTATGCATGCTTTGCTGCGAGTCTATATATACTCTGCTAAAATATGCAATAAAGGAGAACGATCATACTCACATTGAGATCGCGTCATTACTCTGGTTCCAATCCCACTCCGACAAAGGCACACTTGGTTATTTACTGCATAGAGGACAGGGTGAGACAGAACTGCCAGGGAGACCCTCCCGTTGAGTCATGAGGTTCAGAAAAGACCCCCTTGCTTTCTAAACTCCTTCTCAGAGAGGAGTCTAGGTGCAGCTGGATCCAATCTTAGTCCCAGACTTGGTCAATGGTTTATGTCTAAAGGATTATATATGCACAATCAATCCTTTTCATAGAATCATAGAATCATAAAATAAGTGAGGTTGGAAGGGACCATTAAGATCATCAAGTCCAACCGTTAACCTACCCTGATTTAAAAACACCCACTTCTAAACCATGTCCCTAAGCACCTCATCTACCCTTTTCTTAAACACCTCCAGGGATGGTGAATCCACCACCTCTCTGGGCAGCCCATTCCAATGTTTAATAACCCTTTGAGTGAAAAAATGCTTCCTAATATCCAATCTAAACCTGCCCTGACATAACTTGAACCCGTTTCCTCTTGTCCTATCACTTGCCACGTGGGAGAAGAGGTCAGCCCCCATCTCTCTAAAACCTCCCTTCAGGTAGTTGTAGAGGGTGATAAGGTCACCCCTCAGCCTCCTCTTCTCCAGGCTAAACAACCCCAGTTCCCTCAGTCGTTCCTCATAAGGCTTGTCCTCCAGACCCCTCACCAGCCTGGTAGCCCTTCTCTGGACACGCTCCAGCACCTCAATGTCCTTCTTGTAGTGAGGGGCCCAAAACTGAACACAGTACTCGAGGTGAGGCCTCACCAGTGCCGAGTACAGGGGGATGATTACTTCCCTACTCCGGCTCACTACACTATTCCTGATGCAGGCCAGGATGTTGTTGGCCCTCTTGGCTGCCTGGGCACACTGCTGGCTCATACTCAGCCGGCTGTCCACCAGCACCCCCAGGTCCTTCTCTGCCAGGCAGCTTTCGAGCCACTCCGCCCCCAGTCTGTAGCACTGCATGGGGTTGTTGTGACCCAAGTGCAGGACCCGACACTTGGCCTTGTTGAACCTCATACCATTGGCCTCAGCCCATCTGTCCAGCCTGTCCAGATCTCTCTGCAGAGCCAATCTACCCTCAAGCAGATCAACACGCCCCCCCAGTTTAGTGTCGTCTGCAAACTTACTGAGGGTGCACTCAATCCCCTCATCTAGATCATTAATAAAGATATTAAAGAGAACCGGTCCCAGCACCGATCCCTGGGGGACACCACTTGTCACTGGACACCAACTGGATTTAACTCCATTTATCACCACTCTCTGGGTACGGCCATCCAACCAGTTTTTTACCCAGCGAAGGGTACACCTGTCCAGGCCACGAGCAGCCAGTTTCTCCAGTAGAAGAGCTAAGATCTTAATCTTAGCTAAGATTTCAAAGTTTAGCATGCTATTAACCACTTACCGAGGATCTACTGTGGCAAGGAATCTCTGAACCTCAAGGAGTAACCTTGAGCGGCGCCCCCTTGACTAAGGGGAGATCCTGACGTGCAGCCCGCTGCCATGCAGGAGAAGTCAATGGGCCCTGGGCTGTCCACTATTTATAGAGTAAGATAATTGCCCTATAGTCATATTTACATAGCAGCGAGACATCTAGGTACCTATTCCAGACAGTGTTTGGCTATGTTGCCATCCATCCTCCAAAGTCCAGGTGCAATCCTTCACAACCCCCACTGACAGTTATGGCTGGAGCAGGAGCTGGGCAAGAAAGCGGGGTGTGGGGGGTAAGACCATACTGTCACATCCTCATAGCAACGACAGAACTTTATTTTATGTTTATTTCAAATTCTGGGTATAAGCAGACAGCTATAGGTCCTCATATTTCAAATGCCAGAATCATAGAATCATAGAATCATAGAATAAGTGAGGTTGGAAGGGACCATTAAGATCATCAAGTCCAACCGTTAACCTACCCTGATTTAAAAACACCCACTTCTAAACCATGTCCCTAAGCATCTCATCTACCCTTTTCTTAAACACCTCCAGGGATGGTGAATCCACCACCTCTCTGGGCAGCCCATTCCAATGTTTAATAACCCTTTGAGTGAAAAAATGCTTCCTAATATCCAATCTAAACCTGCCCTGACATAACTTGAACCCGTTTCCTCTTGTCCTATCACTTGCCACGTGGGAGAAGAGGTCAGCCCCCATCTCTCTAAAACCTCCCTTCAGGTAGTTGTAGAGGGTGATAAGGTCACCCCTCAGCCTCCTCTTCTCCAGGCTAAACAACCCCAGCTCCCTCAGTCGTTCCTCATAAGGCTTGTCCTCCAGACCCCTCACCAGCCTGGTAGCCCTTCTCTGGACACGCTCCAGCACCTCAATGTCCTTCTTGTAGTGAGGGGCCCAAAACTGAACACAGTACTCGAGGTGAGGCCTCACCAGTGCCGAGTACAGGCACTGAGAGAGTAACGTAGGGAGAATGTAACTATCAAGGAGAGGAACAACTTTTAACCAACCCAGTGGCTCCAATTTATTTCTTACTGTGTACTCCATGTTATCCTATTCTCAGGTAGTATGCTCCTTAAAGAAGAAAGCAGGAATTTTGTTCTTTGTTTTTAAAACTCTAGACAAAAGTAGCTATCTTACAAATTAGGAGTCATCTTGCTTCTTTCCTGGACAGAAAAAGCTATTAATAAAGGAAGATGCCATGCTAGAAACAGGTGGGGAAAAACCTAACCCAAAGGGGAAAAAAGATCCTGGAACAAGAATTAGCAAGGCTCATTCATAGGCCTTTAAACTAGGTTTTTAGGGGGATGGGGAAGAAACCAGGATTAGTAGAGTGGAGCCTGAGACCAGCATGCCAGTGCTTCTGGGTAAAAGTGTTAGCAAGATCTTGCAGTCTGTCTCAGTGACAGGTAGAAATGATGATCCATGTAGAACTAAAAACACGAGGAGTAGTTATAGGCTGGTAACTACAGAAGTGTCTGAGTGCTATCATGTGGGAATTAGGGCTTGTCCCCCCAAAAAAGTGGCAGCACAATTAACCCAGCTGAGATGCATCTACACTAATGCATGCAGCATGGGGAAAAAACAGGAGGAGCTTGAGGCCATTGTACAGCAAGGAATCTATGATACAGTTGCCATCACAGAAACGTGGTGGGAAGACTCACACAACTAGAGTACTGTGATTGATGACTACCAACTTTTCAGAAGGGATAGGCAAGAAAGAAGAGGTGGTGGGGTGGCCCTCTATGTTAGGGGCAGTTTTGAATGCCTATAACTTAACAATGTGAATGACAGTGTCGAGTGTTTATGGATAACAATGAAGGGGAAGGACAATAAGACAGTCATCGTGGTGGGAGTTTGTTATAGAACCCCCAATCAGGATGTAGAGGCTGATGAAATATTCTATAAGCAGCTGGCAGAGGTCTCGCGATAACTCGCCCTTGTTCTTGTGGGGGACTTCAACTTCACAGAATCACAGAATGGTCAGGGTTGGAAGGGACCTCTGGAGATCATCTAAGTCCAACCCCCCTGCCACAGCAGGGACACCTACAGCACGTTGCACAGGACGGCGTCCAGGCGGGTTTTGAATGTCTCCAGTGTGGGAGACTCCACAACCTCTCTGGGCAGCCTGTTCCAGTGCTCTGCCCCCCTCAAAGGAAAAAAGTTCCTCCTCATGTTAAGATGGAACTTCCTGTGCTCCAGTTTGTGCCCGTTACCTCTAGTCCTATCACTGGGCACCACTGAAAAAAGACTATTCTCATCTACCTGGCACCCTCCCCTTAAGTATTTATAAGATCCCCCCTCAGTCTTCTTTTCTCTAGACTAAAAAGCCCCAAGTCCCTGAGCCTTTCCTCATAAGAAAGATGCTCCAGTCCCCTAATCATCTTTGTGGCCCTTTGCTGGACCCTCTCCAGCAGTTCCCTGTCCTTCTTGAACCGGGGAGCCCAGAACTGGACACAGTACTCCAGATGCGGCCTCACCAGGGCAGAGTAGAGGGGGAGGATGACCTCCCTCGACCTGCTGGCCACACTCTTCTTGATGCACCCCAGGATGCCATTGGCCTTCTTGGCCACCAGGGCACATTGCTGGCTCATGGTCATCCTGTTGTCCACCAGGACTCCCAGGTCCCTTTCCACAGAGCTGCTCTCCAGGAGGTCAGCCCCCAATCTGTACTGATGCATGGGGTTATTCCTCCCCAGGTGCAGTACCCTACACTTGCCCTTGTTGAACCTCATCAGGTTTTTTTCTGCCCAACTCTCCAGCCTTTCCAGGTCACGCTGTATGGCAGCACAGCCTTCCGGCGTGTCAGCCACCCCTCCCAGTTTTGTATTATCAGCAAGCTTGCTGATGGTACACTCTATCCCTTCATCCAGGTCATTGATGAATATATTGAACAGGACTGGACCCAGTACTGACCCCTGAGGGACACCACTAGTTACTGGCCTCCATCTAGACTCTGCACCACTAACCACAACCCTCTGAGCTTTTTCCTTGTTTCATCCCTGCATACCCTGACAGCATTCTTATACTCATCCCAAACAGTCAGCCCCCTTTTCGACATCCTGTAAACTCCCTTCTTCCACCTGAGTTTTTTCTGAAGATCCCTGCTCAGCCATGCAGGTCTCCTGCTTCCCTTGCCTGATTTCTTGCTCTTTGGGATGCACTGATCCTGAGCTTGGAGGAGGTGGTGCTTAAATACCAGCTAGCTCTCTTGAACCCCCTTACCCTCTAGAGCCCTCTCCCATTTGATTTCTCCCAGTGATTCCTTGAAGAGATCAAAGTTAGCCCTCCTGAAGTCTAAGATTTCAACCCTACTTGTCATTTTGTGCATACTGCACTTAATCCTGAACTCATGATCACTGCAGCCAAGTCTGCCCCCAACCTTAACATCCTCCACCAGTCCCTCTTTGTTTGTCAGTACTAGGTCCAGTAGTACACCTCTTCTTGTGGGCTCTTCCACCACCTGAGTCAAGAAGTTATCATCAATGCACTGGAGGAACCTCCTGGACTGTACGTGCCTAGCTGTGTAGCCTTCCCAGCAGATATCAGGGTGATTCAAGTCCCCCATGAGAACCAAGGCCTGTGATTGTGAGGCGGTTCTCACCTGTCTGTAGAAGGCCTCATCAACTTCCCCATCCTGATCAGGTGGCCTGTAATAAACACCCACAACAGTGTCTCTCCTGTTACCCTGCCCCTTAATCCTTACCCACAAGCTCTCAACTTGCTCATCATCAGCCCCCAGGGAGAGCTCCATACATTCCAGTTGCTCTCTCACATAAAGAGCAACTCCCCCACCTCCCCTTGCTGGCCTATCTTTCCTAAAGAGAACATAGCCTTCCATGACAGTGTTCCAGTCATGTGAGCTATCCCACCATGTCTCAGTAATTGCAATGAGATCATGGCCCTGTGAACGCATGCAGATCTCTAACTCCTCTTGCTTGTTCCCCATGCTGCGTGCATTGGTGTATAGGCATTTCAGAGAGGCCAATGAGTGTGTAGCCCTAGAGGGGTGGTGGGCCTTCTGATTCTTAACAGTTCCAACATCCTGCCCCACAAGTGCTGAGCTACTACACTCAGGTGCCTCTCTGGTGAGCCCAGATACATCCCCATCCCCCTTCCAATCTAGTTTAAAGCTTTCTCGATAAGCCCTGCTAACTCTAGTCCTAGAACCCTCTTCCCCCTGCCAGATAGGCTTTTCCTATCTGCTACCAGCAGGCCTGGTGTTCTGTAAATCAGGCCATGATCAAAGAACCCAAAACCTTGCTGGTAGCACCAGGTTCAGAGCCAGTCATTGACCTGCTGGCCTTTCCTGTTTACCCCCTCATCATTCCCTGCAACTGGAGGGATAGAGGAGAACAAGACTTGTGCTCCCGATCCCTTAACCAGTCGTCCCAAGGCCCTGAAGTCTTTTTTCATTGCCCTTGGTGTTCTTCTCACTACGTCATCACTTCCTACCTGAAAAACTAGAAGGGGGTAATAGTCAGATTGTCGTACTAGGGAGGGAAGCTTCCTCTTAACATCATCAACCCGGGCCCCAGGGAGGCAGCAAACCTCCCTATATAGTGGGTCTGGTCTACAAATCGGGTCTTCCGTGCCCTATAGAACTGAGTCACCTATTCCAATGACCCGTCTTTTGGTTTTTACCGAGGCAGTTTTGATTCGGGGGGTGGTCTGACGAGGCCTCGATGACACCTCCAAACTGGGAGGATTATCATCCTCAGTGTTGTTCAGTTCCTCTTGCAGAGCACTGTATCTGTTCTGCAATGAGACCTCAGAAGGTGTAGTATTTGGCAGGCTGATGTGCCTGCGGCGCCTGTTGCATCGGGCAGGAACATCTCGCCATTGTCCCATGTCCTCCAAGCTACCCTGTTCAGCTGGTCAGGGAGAGGAGTGGGAGTTCTCCGTAGCAGGGGCTCTGTCTGCCTGTTGGGTTTCTGTAATGGGTGACAGGGTGTGACTCCATGCATCAGTCTCCCTCTCACATTCCCTGATGTCCCTCAACCTACTTACCTCCTCCCTGAGCTCCATCACTAAGCATAGGAGCTCCTCTACCTGGGCACACCTGCCACAGGCATGCTTACCATTACCATCCAACACTGGTGTGAGAGTAGGGCACACCCTGCAGCCCGGTGCCTGGGTGGCAACATGCTCACATGACAGCTCCATCTGCGAAGCAGCATCAGAGCTGGTGTGTGCACGGTTCTTTGGGGCCACAGTCTTCTGCCGGGTAGTTACCATGACTCCCTGACCAAGTTAGTAGGTTATCAGCACCCGTCCGTGCGACCTGTCGCGCCCTGTTAGCCTGGTCAGTTTACCCACTCAGGGGAATCAGCCCTCCTGTGGTGCTCCCAGCTGACACCCTGGGTGCCGCCCACTGGCTGCCCACTTGCTTGGTGCGCAGCGAGTCTCGCTGTGCTCCTTCACAGCTTTTTGAACTGCCACGTGTGCTGCAGGCTACACTCCTGCCACGTCAGCAGCCCTCCCCCAAGCTGCCGGTTCCGGCAGGAGTACGAGGACGAGCTAGTCGCTTTCTCCGGCTTCGAAAGGCCCCAAAAAAAGCCCCTTGACGGCCCTTTTCGCCTCCGATCCCCTTTTTTTCGCCTCTGATCCCCTTTCCCAGTGCGGACCTACCTGCACTGGAGCTGGAGCTGGTCTCCTCAGCAAGTGACCATTAGCGTGTTCACAGCTCTTTTTGAACTGCTGCGCATGCTGCTGGCTTTCCCAGATGTCTCCTGGAAATATAACACAGCAGAGAGGAAACAATCCCAGAGGATCCTGGAGTGCATGGAAGACAACTTCCTAACACAGCTGGTGAGGGAGCCAACTAGGGGAAGTGCCCTACTGGACCTACTGTTTGTTAACAGAGAAGGTCTTGTGGGGGATGTAAAGGTTGGAGGTCATCTTGGGCAGAGTGATTGTGAAACGGCAGAGTTTTCAATTCTTGGAGAAGCAAGGCAGGGAGCCAGCAGAACTGCCACCTTGGACTTCCGAAGGGCAGACTTTAGCCTGCATAGGAGCATGGTTGAGAGTGTCCCTTGGGAGACAGTCCTGAAGGGCAAAGGTGCCCAGGAAGGCTGGTCATACTTCAAGCAGGAACTCTTAAAAGCACAGGAGAAGGCCATCCCCATGTCCCGAAAAATGAGCCGAAGAAGACCAGCCTGGCTAAATAGAGAGCTTTGGCTCGACCTCAGGAACAAAAGGAAAGTTTACATTCTTTGGAAAATGGGGTTGGTGACTTATGAGGAATACCAAGATGTAGTGAAGCTATGCAGGGGGAAAATTAGAAGGGCCAAAGCTCAAGTAGAACTCAGCTTGGCCACTGCGGTTAAAGATAACAAGAAGAGATTCTTTCAGTATATCAATAGAAAAAGGATGACTAGGGAAAATGTAGGCCCACTGATGAATGAGAGGGGTGCCCTAGTGGTGGAAGACACAGAGAAGGCAGAGTTACTGAATGCCTTCTTTTCTTCGGTCTTCACTGCTAAAGCTGTCCCTCATGAATCCCAGACCCTGAGGGCAAGGGGGAAGGTCTGGAGAGAGGAAGATTTTCCCTCAGTTGAGGAGGACCGGGTCAGAGACCACTTGGCCAAGCTGGACATCCATAAGTCCATGTGCCCTGACGGGATGCACCCACGAGTGCTGAGAGAGCTGGCAGATGTTATTGCTAGACCACTCTCCATCATCTTTGAAAGGTCATGGGGAACCGGAGAGGTGTCTGAGGACTGGAGGAAGGCCGACATCACTCCAATCTTCAAAAAAGGCAAGAAGGAGGACCCAGGGAACTACAGCCTGGTTAGTCTCACCTCTGTCCCTGGGAAGGTAATGGAGCGACTCGTTCTGGATGTCATCTCCAAACACGTTGAAGAACAGGAAGTTATTGGAAGTGGTCAACACAGATTTACCAAGGGTAAATCATGCTTGACCAGTCTGATAGCCTTCTATGATGTTATAACTCGTTGGCTGGATGACGGGAGAGCAGTAGATGTCATCTACCTTCATTTCAGCAAGGCTTTTGACACTGTCTCCCATAACATCCTCATGAGGAAGCTGAGGAAGGGTGGGCTAGATGAGGAGACAGCGAGGTGGACTGAGAGCTGGCTGTGTGACGGAACTCAGAGGGTTGTGATTAATGGAGCAGTGTCAAGTTGGAGGCCTGTAACCAGTGGTGTCCCCCAGGGGTCAATACTCAGTCCAATCTTGTTCAATATATTCATCAGTAACCTGGATGAGGGGACAGAGTATATCCTCAGCAAGTTCGCTGATGATACCAAACTGGGAGGGGTGGCTGACACTCCAGAGGGCCACGCTGCCATCCAGCGTGACCTGGACAGGCTGAAGAGCTGGGCAGAGAAGAACCTAATGAGGTTCAACAAGAGCAAGTGTAGGTTCCTGCACCTGGGGAGGAAGAATGCTAGGCACCTATATAGGTTAGGGGTGGACCTGCTGGAAATCAGTTCTGAGGAGAAGGATCTGGGGGTCCTAGTAGATTGTAAATTATCCATGACCCAGCAATGTGCCCTTGTCGCCAGGAAGGGCAATGGAATCCTGGGCTGCATAGGGAAGAGTGTGGCCAGTAGGTCGAGGGAGGTCATTCTCCCCCTCTACTCTGCACTGGTGAGGCTGCAACTGGAATACTGTGTCCAGTTCTGGGCTCCCCAGTTCAAGAGAGACAGGGAACTGCTAGAGAGAGTCCAGCGTAGGGCAACAACGATGACTGAGGGATTGGAGCATCTCCTTTATGAGGACAGGCTGAGAGAGCTGGGACTCTTTAGCCTGGAGAAGAGAAGGCTGAGGGGAGACCTTATTATTGCTTATAAGTATCTAAAGGGTGGGTTGAAGGAGGATGGAGCCAGACTCTTTTCAGTGGTTCCCAGTGACAGGACAAGGGGCAATGGGCACAAGTTGGAACATAGGAAGTTCCATTCTAACACAAGGAAAAACTTCTTTACAGTTTGGGTGACAGAGCACTGGAACAGGCTGCCCAGGGAGGTTGTGGAGTCCCCTTCTCTGGAGATTTTCAAGACCCGCCTGGATGCAGTCCTGAGTAATGTGCTCTGGGCAATCCTGCTTTAGCAGGGCAGTTGGACTAGATGATCTCTAGAGGTCCCTTCCAACTCTGAAAATTCTGTGATTTTGTGATTCCGTGATTTATCTTTCTGACAAACAGGTGCTATAAGATGTTGCAGGGAGCAAGCATTTAGGGTGAACATCAGGGTTTATTGAGTCTAGCGATGCTGATCTCCTGCCCCTCACTATCATTCTGCTTCAGTAAAGTCAATGCTAGTGGTTCCATATTGCAGGTGGAGGAATACTTTCAAGTGTTGTCTGTTCTTTTTCAATAAAGTCTTCTTTTTTTTCTCTTGAAATGCTTTCTCTCTTGCTTTTCTTTGTCTTTCTTTAACTAAGAACTTCAAAAATAGACAAATATACAGTGATACTGCTGAATAATTTATGACTTTTAAAAATAAAATAAGAACATTTAAAAGAAGAAAATACTTTATTATAATTTCTGATTAAATTAGCAAAATCCTTTTTTCTTCTTTCCAGATCTTTCCTTGTAGTATTTCCTTGGGATTTTTTGTGTTCTGGTGTACATTGTCTGGAAAACACCTATATAAACACATCCTATATGACTGAAGTTCATGCAGGTCCTCCACAAGAAAGAGATTATGCAAATTTGCTGTTTCTTCTAACATTACAAACTATATTGTATACTTTTTCTTTCCACTATTGAATGGCACTGAAGCCCTTTGAAGTTACTTCCAGCAGACATTGGACATGCTCAAAGTGTGTCCTGATTTCTTTATATATATGCGATTGTCCTAGATAACCTCACTAGGAATTCCATTTTGCAGAGGTTTTTCTATCAAAAGGTACTTGTTACCAAGCAGCTCTACACAGACCAGGGAGTACAGTGGACAGAAAACTGTTTTCTAACTGTATCAATTTTCACAAAATTCACATCAAAAAGGTATTTCCAGGACTAAAAACTTGGCTTGCATGCTGAGAAAACTAGCATGTGTAACTGCACTGCCTGGTGCCATTTGACCCGACAATAACAAATGACCAAGAGAAGGGTCTTTTGCAGAGCAGAGTGTTAATGCTTCTCAGGAAAAGTGGGTTCTCCCAAAGAACCATGATTTAACAAAACTTATTTGTCTTTTATGCTATTCTGTAGCTGTTGGATACTCTACCAATACATTGAATGGTGATGTCCATGGGGGCTGATGATGAGCAAGTTGAGAGCTTGTGGGTAAGGATCAAGGGGCAGGGTAACAGGAGAGACACTGTTGTGGGTGTTTATTACAGGCCACCTGATCAGGATGGGGAAGTTGATGAGGCCTTCTACAGACAGGTGAGAACAGCCTCACAATCACAGGCCTTGGTTCTCATGGGGGACTTCAACTTCCCTGGTATCTGTTGGGAAGGCTACACAGCTAGGAATGCACAGTCCAGGAGGTTCCTCCAGTGCATTGATGATAACTTCTTGACTCAGGTGGTGGAAGAGCCCACAAGAAGAGGTGTACTACTGGACCTAGTATTGACAAACAAAGAGGGACTGGTGGAGGATGTTAAGGTTGGGGGCAGACTAGGCTGTAGTGATCATGAGAAGATGGAGTTCAGCATTAAGTGCAGTATGCACAAAATGACAAGTAGGGTTGAAACCTTAGACTTCAGGAGGGCTAACTTTGATCTCTTCAATAAATTGATGGGAGAAATCAAATGGGAGAGGGCCCTAGAGGGTAAGGGGGCTCAAGAGAGCTGGCTGATATTCAAGCACCAGCTCCTCCAAGCTCAGGATAGGTGCATCCCGAAGAGCAAGAAATCGGGCAAGGGAAGGAGACCTGCATGGCTGAGCAGGGATCTTCAGAAAAAACTCAGGTGGAAGACGGGAGTTTACAGGATGTGGAAAAGGGGGCTGACTGTTTGGGATGAGTATAAGAATGCTGTCAGGGTATGCAGGGAAGAAACAAGAAAAGCCAAGGCAGCTTTGGAATTGAACCTGGCAAGGGATGTCAAGACCAATAGGAAGGGTTTCTTTAAGTATATAGGAGGCAAAAGGAAAACCAGGGAAAATGTGGGCCCGCTCTTGAATGAGATGGGTGCTGTGGTGACGGATGATGCAGGGAAGGCGGAGTTGCTGAATGCCTTCTTTGCTTCTGTCTTCACTGCTCGGGCCAGCTCTCAGGAGTCCCAGACTTTGCAAGTAACAGAGAAAGTCTGGAGAAAGGAAAACTTTCCCTTGGTTGAAGAGGATCAAGTTAAAGAACAATTAAGTAAACTGGATACCCACAAGTCCATGGGGCCTGATGGGATGCACCCGCGAGTGCTGAGGGAGCTATCAGAAGCCATTGCTGGGCCACTCTCCATCATCTTTGAAAGGTCCTGGAGAACAGGGGAGGTGCCTGAGGACTGGAGGAAAGCCAACGTCACTCCAGTCTTTAAAAAGGGCAAGAATGATGACCCAGGAAACTACAGGCCGGTCAGCCTCACCTCCATCCCTGGAAAGATGATGGAACAGCTCGTTCTGGGGGTCATCTCCAAACATCTGGAGGAAAAGAAGGTTATCGGAAGTAGTCAACATGGATTCACCAAAGGGAAGTCATGTCTGACTAATCTGATAGCCTTCTACAATGGCGTGACTGGATGGGTGGATGAAGGGAGGGCAGTGGATGTTGTCTACCTTGACTTCAGCAAGGCTTTTGACACTGTCTCCCACATCATCCTCACAGGCAAGCTTAGGAAGTATGGGTTAGATGAATGGACAGTGGGGTGGATTGAACAGTGGCTGACAGATAGAGCTCAGAGGGTTGTGGTTAGTGGTGCAGAGTCCAGTTGGAGGCCAGTACCAAGTGGGGTCCCTCAGGTGTCAGTACTGGGTCCAGTCCTGTTCAATATATTCATCAATGACCTGGATGAAGGGATAGAGTGTACCATCAGCAAGTTTGCTGATGACACAAAACTGGGAGGGGTGACTGACACGCTGGAAGGCTGTGCTGCCATACAGCGTGACCTGGACAGGCTGGAGAGTTGGGCAGAAAAAAACCTGATGAGGTTCAATAAAGGCAAGTGTAGAGTACTGCATCTGGGGAGCAATAACCCCATGCATCAGTACAGGTTAGGAGCTGACCGCCTGGAGAGCAGCTCTGTGGAAAGGGACCTAGGAGTCCTGGTGGACAACAGGATGACCATGAGGCAGCAATGTGCCCTGGTGGCCAAGAAGGCCAATGGCATCCTGGGGTGCATCAAGAAGAGTGTGGCCAGCAGGTCGAGGGAGGTCATTCTCCCCCTCTACTCTGCCCTGGTGAGGCCACATCTGGAGTACTGTGTCCAGTTCTGGGCTCCCCGGTTCAAGAAGGACAGGGAACTGCTGGAGAGGGTCCAGCAAAGAGCTACCAAGATGATTAGGGGACTGGAGCATCTTTCTTATGAGGAAAGGCTCAGGGACTTGGGGCTTTTTAGTCTAGAAAAAAGAAGACTGAGGGGGGATCTTATCAATACTTATAAGTACTTAAGGGGAGGGTGCCAGGTAGACGAGAATAGCCTTTTTTCAGTGGTGCCCAGTGATAGGACAAGAGGTAACGGGCACAAACTTGAGCATAGGAAGTTCCATCTTAACATGAGGAGGAACTTCTTTACTCTGAGGGTGGTGGAGCACTGGAACAGGCTGCCCAGGGAGGTTGTGGAGTCTCCCACACTGGAGACGTTCAAAACCCGCCTGGATGCCGTCCTGTGCAATGTGCTGTAGGTGTCCCTGCTGTGGCAGGGGGGTTGGACTTAGATGATCTCCAGAGGTCCCTTCCAACCCTGACGATACTGTGATACTGTGATACTGTGACTATGATTTTGGTAATTTAAATTTGGATTAGGAAGTTGTTCCCCACAAAGAGAAAGACAACAGAGTTAATATTATAGAAATAAGGCAATCTGTCTGATAGATCTTCCTAAAACCAGTTCATGTACACTGTCTTGAAAGGTGCTTAGATGATTTCAAAGTAGATACACTGCTTTAAGTCAAGAGAATGCACAACTTCTTGATTCCCTCAAAAATTCATTTTTTAGATGAATTTTACCTATTCTAATATTAACCACAAATAGTAGTATAAATCAAATTACAATTCTATTGTTAATACTGCTTTTAGATCTCATCCCTCTGGATGCCCAGAGCATATTACCCTGATTTATAGTGATACCAAAAATATATTCCTTCTTCAAGTTGGTGAGTGCTGACCCACCAGTGTGGTTCCAAGAACTTCATCAAGATGAGTGTCATGCCTTTTGTGATTTTTTTGGACGTGACAAATCATATGAAAATATGTTTCTTGAGGAAGGCCAAAATGTTGTATTCTCTTATAAAAGCTGTGAAAATCACTTCAGATATTTACTGCTGCTACTACGTTTATCTAAGCAGGAAAGGTTATGTGTCAGAGTGGGATCAGAACTGGAGTAACAACGCAGTCTCAATGTGAGTATGATCGTTGTCGTTTATTGCGTATTTTAGCAGAGTATATGTAGGCTCACAGCAAAAGCATGCATAGTCAACAACGCTATGATTGGTCCAGCTCCCTTGTTCATGCACAACACCCCTCAACCTGATTGGCTAAGACCCTCTGTTCACACGCCTCTGTTTAACTCTTCTCCCGGGTCTGGTGATGTCACCTTTCTTGTTTACTTAGATCTTTTCTCCCTCACTCTGGGTGCTTAGTTACAGTATCACAGTATCACAGTATCGTCAGGGTTGGAAGGGACCTCTGGAGATCATCTAAGTCCAACCCCCCTGCCACAGCAGGGACACCTACAGCAGGCTGCACAGGACGGCGTCCAGGCGGTTTTTGAATGTCTCCAGTGTGGGAGACTCCACAACCTCTCTGGGCAGCCTGTTCCAGTGCTCTGCCACCCTCAAAGTAAAGAAGTCCCTCCTCATGTTAAGATGGAACTTCCTGTGCTCCAGTTTGTGCCCGTTACCTCTAGTCCTATCACTGGGCACCACTGAAAAAAGACTATTCTCATCTACCTAGCACCCTCCCCTTAAGTACTTATAAGTATTGATAAGATCCCCCCTGAGTCTTCTTTTTTCTAGACTAAAAAGCCCCAAGTCCCTCAGCCTTTCCTCATAAGAAAGATGCTCCAGTCCCCTAATCATCTTTGTAGCTCTTTGCTGGACCCTCTCCAGCAGTTCCCTGTCCTTCTTGAACCGGGGAGCCCAGAACTGGACACAGTACTCCAGAGGCGGCCTCACCAGGGCAGAGTAGAGGGGGAGGATGACCTCCCTCGACCTGCTGGCCACACTCTTCTTGATGCACCCCAGGATGCCATTGGCCTTCTTGGCCACCAGGGCACATTGCTGGCTCATGGTCATCCTGTTGTCCACCAGGACTCCCAGGTCCCTTTCCGCACAGCTGCTCTCCAGGAGGTCAGCCCCCAACCTGTACTGATGCATGGGGTTATTCCTCCCCAGATGCAGTACCCTACACTTGCCTTTATTGAACCTCATCAGGTTTTTTTTGCCCAACTCTCCAGCCTGTCCAGGTCAGACTGTATGGCGGCACAGCCTTCCGGCGTGTCAGCCACCCCTCCGAGTTTTGTGTCATCAGCAAACTTGTTGATGGTACACTCTATCCCTTCATCCAGGTCATTGATGTATATATTGAACAGGACTGGACCCAGTACTGACCCCTGAGGGACACCACTAGTTACTGGCCTCCAACTGGACTCTGCACCACTAACCACAACCCTCTGAGCTCTATCTGTCAACCACTGTTCAATCCACCCCACTGTCCATTCATCTAACCCACACTTCCTAAGCTTGCCTGTGAGGATGATGTGGGAGACAGTGTCGAAAGCCTTGCTGAAGTCAAGGTAGACAACATCCACTGCCCTCCCCTCATCCACCCATCCAGTCACGCCATCATAGAAGGCTACCAGATTAGTCAGACATGACTTCCCCTTGGTGAATCCATGTTGACTACTTCTGAGAACCTTCTTTTCCTCCAGATGCTTGGAGATGACGCCCAGAACGAGCTGTTCCATCATCTTTCCAGGGATGGAGGTGAGGCTGACTGGCCTGTAGTTTCCCGGGTCATCCTTCTTGCCCTTTTTAAAGACTGGAGTGACATTGGCTTTCCTCCAGTCCTCAGGCACCTCCCCTGTTCTCCAGGACCTTTCAAAGATGATGGAGAGTGGCCCAGCAATGACTTCTGATAGCTCCCTCAGCACTCGCGGGTGCATCCCATCAGGCCCCATGGACTTGTGGGTGTCCAGTTTACTTAATTGTTCTCCAACTTGTTCCTCTTCAACCAAGGGAAAGTTTTCCTTCCTCCAGACTTTCTCTGTTACTTGCAAAGTCTGGGACTCCTGAGAGCTGGCCCGAGCAGTGAAGACAGAAGCAAAGAAGGCATTCAGCAACTCTGCCTTCTCTGCATCATCCGTCACCACATCACCCATCTCGTTCAAGAGCGGGCCCACATTTTCCCTGGTTTTCCTTTTGTCTCCTATATACTTAAAGAAACCCTTCCTATTGGTCTTGACATCCCTCGCCAGGTTCAATTCCAAAGCTGCCTTGGCTTTTCTCGTTTCTTCCCTGCATACCCTGACAGCATTCTTGTACTCATCCCAAGTCGTCAGCCCCCTTTTCCACATCCTGTAAACTCCCTTCTTCCACCTGAGTTTTTTCTGAAGATCCCTGCTCACCCATGCAGGTCTCCTTCCCTTGCCCGATTTCTTGGTCTTCGGGCTGCACCTATCCTGAGCTTGGAGGAGCTGGTGCTTGAATATCAGCCAGCTCTCTTGAGCCCCCTTACCCTCTAGAGCCCTCTCCCATTTGATTTCTCCCATCAATTTATTGAAGAGATCAAAGTTAGCCCTCCTGAAGTCCAGCATTTCAACCCTACTTATCATTTTGTTCATACTGCACTTAATGCTGAACTCTATCTTCTCATGATGACTGCAGCCAAGTCTGCCCCCAACCTTAACATCCTCCACCAGTCCCTCTTTGTTTGTCAGTACTAGGTCCAGTAGTACACCTCTTCTTGTGGGCTCTTCCACCACCTGAGTCAAGAAGTTATCATCAATGCACTGGAGGAACCTCCTGGACTGTGCATTCCTAGCTGTGTAGCCTTCCCAACAGATGTCAGGGAAGTTGAAGTTCTCCATGAGAACCAAGGCCTGTGATTGTGAGGTGGTTCTCACCTGTCTGTAGAAGGCCTCATCAACTTCCCCATCCTGATCAGGTGGCCTGTAATAAACAGCCACAACAGTGTCTCCCCTGTTACCCTGCCCCTTAATCCTTACCCACAAGCTCTCAACTTGCTCATCATCAGCCCCCAGGGAGAGCTCCATACATTCCAGTTGCTTTTTCACATAAAGAGCAACTCCCCCACCTCACCTTGCCATCCTATCTTTCCTAAAGAGAACATAGCCCTCCATGACAGCATTCCAGTCATGCGAGCTATCCCACCATGTCTTGCCGGGTCCTGACTAACCGAGCTTTCAAGCTTTTAATAGAACATGAAACTTTTAACATTGTAGGCCAAAGAAACTGCAATGCCTCTGACATCACCTTAAATTGCTCAGAGTAGCAGCTGTGCCTGAACACTATAGCCCTCTTTGCCCTTGATCTTTAGAAGCTACAGAGTATCAGTATAAACATGATAACTACCTCTTTGTCTAAACAGAATGTGTAAGCCTCTACTTCTCATGAGATTGCAAGGCATTAGATAGTTTTAGGCTGCACCTTTATCTCGGGTACCGAGGCTGGGAAGGACACAAGAAGAGACAGCTGGCAGCTGGAAAAGGAGCCAAGAAGTTGGAGTAACCATCAAGGACGGAATGATAACGGGACATTCCAAGATGTTTGCAACATAAAGGCAACATCAAAAGGAACCAATGGAAGACAAAGACGGGTCGCATGGACAGCTCGTGCCCGGGGGAATTAGCCAATTAACATTTAGCTAGTTGCGCAAACTAAACTGATCTGTCTATAAAATCGGGCTTGTAGCGGAAATAAATGTTCGACTGTGCATCGCATCGGTGTGTTCTGTCGTTCCGGTCCTGCATGACTCACAGATCTCGGCGACGGCGGCAATTGGTGACCCCGACGTGATTCGCCTACGTGCCGAAGAAAGCAGGGATACTGCCGGCCGGCGTTGAGGTAAGCCGGGCTGCCCGAGAGAGGCAGGAGCGGATCCGCCCCTTGGAAATTAAGGGACTGTGGCAGTATGGGTTCCGCCGTATCGGCGGGTGAAAAAGCAGCGGTACAAAGTTTGCTGCGGGTGGCAAAAAGGCTGGGAGAAGACCTCACTGCAGCCGAGATAGAGACATTGTTACTGTGGTGTCGGCGTCGTGGGCTTCTAAAAACCCCTAGCCAGCTATATGATATTGAAGTTTGGAAGAAGGTGGGCATGGAGTTATGGGAGTCGGTGCAAACGGGCAATAAGGACGCTAAACACTTAGCTCCCATATACCGGCGAGTCAAAACTATGGTGGCTACCCTGAGAGGGGAAGCAGCCATCGCATTGGCTGCCAGAGCCTCCCTCTCGGCAGAGACGAGCGGAGAGGAGGATTTAACTGCCTGGCCAGCGCAACGAAAGGAAGAAGGGCTTTGGGAAGAGGAAGACGATATCAATCGCGTTCCCCTCGGACCATGTGTCCCTGCGGCTCCGCAGCCCGTGACTCCTGCGGCACCAGCAAACCCGGAGTATAAAAACACCACGGACCCGGTGTGCGACGAGCCCATGGAGTACGACAGTGCTGACAACACTTGCCCAGCGAGTGACCTGCGACAGATGCTGCAAGGACAGGAAGAGTTAATGCTGGGGCTACTAGAGGAAATGAAACGACTAGACCGAGGCTCGAAAAACGCCGTGGTGAAGGACGCTTATAAGCGAGCGCAACAATCCATAGTTACTGGAATTAAAACTTTGGAGCGGGCGGTGTTTGGGGATGTTTCTGATGGAGTGGGGGGGAGTGAAAAGGTCGCGCTTAATGAAGCGGAGGCGCCGAAAGCAAGGTCTGCTGAGGAGCCTTTGAGGGAGGCGGGGGTTTCTGAGCATAAGCAGCGTAACTGGATCCGCCGCATGTTGGAGGATGGGGAAATGTCTTTGCAGGATGCGGATGAGTACTTGCGGGGCCGGTTTGGTAGTGGAGTGGGGGGAGGAGGAAAAAGCGGCGTGGAAACGGGGAATAGAGTGGCGGACTGCGGAATATCAGTCCAAAAACGCGGAGAGGGGGGAGGACGGGAACACCGGTTCGTTCGATGTACCACCCCCGCCTCCCTCCCCTCCAGCAAAGGACCCTGCTTTTAGTCCAGGAATGCGATGGAGGGGCATTATTGAGAATGCCCGAATAGAGGGGACAATGCTACCGTCGTCCCTACAAGCATGGCCAGTAATGGTCCAAGGAGAACAGCGGCAGTGGGCTCCATTTGATTGGAAGATTATCAGTAATTTGCAGCGGTCGGTACAGCAATATGGGTTGGATAATAAGGCCACTAGGCAGCTGCTATGGTCCTTCTTTAAGGGACAGGTGTTGTTGCCCATTGATATCAAAACTCTACTTGAATTGGTTTTATCACCCACGATGTATATGCTGTGGAGGGAGAAATGGAAGGACAAGTTGGAAGTTGCTATGCTAGACAATGTTAACCGGCCGCCGGGAGACCCACTGCGCTTTGCCACCTTGGACATGCTGACTGGCAGTGGGCAGTATGCAGATGGGGCCACGCAGGCGGCATTAGACCCCAGGGTGACGCAACAAACACAGGCGCTGGCCCTCGCCGCTTTGGAGGAGCTACCAAATTTAGGAACGCCGGTTCCCCCATACTCTCAGGTGAAGCAGGGCGTAGGGGAACCGTATATGCAGTTCATTGATCGGCTAAAGGCCTCTATAGATGCTGCGCCAACCCTTACCCCGGAGGCCAAAAAGGCAGTTTGTAAAGATCTTGCGTTACAAAATGCTAATTCCCAATGTCAGCAAATAATTGCTTCCTTGCCTGCGGGATCCAGTCTTACCCGCTATGTAGAAGCCTGTTCAAAGATACCGAGAATGCAGGAGGAAAAAGAACGGGCTCGTATTCATGCAAGTGCGCTAGCGGCGGCCTTGAGACCTGCCCTGCAGCAGGGAAGAAGGATAGGGGTCCTAAGTCCCGCACAGGTTGTTTTGCCTGTGGACAGGATGGACATTTCAAACGGAATTGTCCCAATCGTAAAAGAGTGGAAGCAGGCAGTAGAGATGGATTTGCAGGAACGTGCGATCGATGTGATAAATTTGGGCATAAAGCAAATGAATGCAGGTCACGGTTTAGAAGAGACGGCACTCCCCTGCCGGGAAACTCCCGGACCAGCGCCCAGATGGGGGGCGCGGCGACAGCGAAATACCCCAAAGTGATGGTTGCCTCAAACGGCTGCTTGCCGGGACACGAGGGTCAGCCGGAGTTGATCTGGCCGTGGGAATAGACGTTACTTTTGAGGACGATCAAGTAAAGGTTGTTCCCTCAGTGGAATCGGGGCCGCTGGGAGACAACCTTAGCGCCTTATTGATCGGCCGGTCCTCTGCCTCTTGTCAAGGTCTTTTTGTATTGCCTGGCGTCATTGACGCTGACTATACTGGTCCTATCAGAATAATGGTCAGAGCACTAGCACCCCCCATTACAATAAAAAGGGGGACAAAAATAGCTCAGCTAGTGCCATTCCGCGCGGCTGTGCCTATTGCTAGTAAGAAGGAACGTGGGAATCAGAGCTTTGGTTCCACGGGAGAAACTCAGATAGCCTTTGTGGAGTCAATTGAGAAAAGGCGACCAGAGCGTCGGGTAATCCTTAAGGGTCCAGATGGAACTACAGCAGGCCCCATGCCTTTTTTGTTGGATACAGGGGCCGATGTAACAATTATAGGCCAGCGATTCTGGCCCACTCCATGGCCTGTTGAACCTCTCTCCGGGGCAATAATGGGAGTAGGGGGTGCGGTGCCCACTTTGAAAAGCCGAGCCATGATCCGATTTCAGGACACGGAGGGTGGGCTGGTGGCCTTAGTGCATCCGTTTGTCCTACCCGGGGATATTTGCTTATTGGGAAGAGATGTCCTGGGACAATGGGGCTGCACTCTACAGACGCCTTTTTAGTGGCGGCCATTGACACGAGCACGCCTCGACCGACCTTGAAGCTAACGTGGCTGACCTCAACCCCGGTCTGGGTGGATCAATGGCCGCTGCCAGAAGATAAGCTCGTACAGCTACAACATCTCGTCAGTGAACAGGTGCAACTTGGACACTTGGTCCCCTCTACGAGCCCGTGGAATACTCCAGTTTTTACCATCCAAAAGAAATCAGGGAAGTGGCGGTTATTGCAAGATCTAAGGGCCGTAAACGCAGTGCTACAAGAAATGGGTGCCTTACAACCAGGCTTGCCTTCACCAACCATGATACCCGCCGGTTGGCAGGTGGTGGTAATAGACTTAAAGGACTGGTTTTTTTACCATACCTCTGCACAAAGACGACTGCGACAAGTTTGCCTTTACCATCCCGTCGCAAAATCGTATGGCCCCTGCTCAGAGGTACCAGTGGACGGTTTTACCACAGGGAATGAAAAATTCCCCGACAATTTGTCAATGGTACGTTGACCTGGCCTTACAGCCCTTTCGGCAAAAGCACCCTGAGTATTTGATATACCATTATATGGATGATATTCTAATGGCAAGGCCTCAAGGGATCACATCGGCGAGTATAGAAGAGTTAAAAACCCAGTTGGAACAGTGGGGCTTGGTTATCGCTCCAGAAAAAATCCAGCGCCAATGTCCCTGGCAATATTTAGGATTGAAGCTCACAGAAACTGTTATTCGCCCCCAGAAGTTACACATTCGAACGTCAATTAAAACATTGAATGATGTTCAAAAATTGGTCGGGGATATCCAGTGGGTGCGTACTTTGTGTGGCATTACGAACGAAGACATGCAGCCGTTGTTTGCGTTACTGCACAATGGCCGCAACCCCCAAGAGCCGCGACAATTAACAGACGATGCCAAAAGGGCGCTAAAAGTAATCGAGGAGAAGATTGGTCGGAATGTGGCTTCTCGACTTATCCCAGAGGCGCCAGTAAAGCTGTTTATCTGTGATCACGGAAGTGAACTAATAGGCCTGCTAGCCCAGTGGGTCACGAGTAAAAATAACCCGCTGAGCATATTGGAATGGATATTTAGCCCTAGTCATTACCCTCGGACAGTTACCACTCGACTGGAAGCCTACAGCCACATTATAAATAAAGGAAGGTTGCGAGCAATTACGCTTATGGGGCGACCACCATCTGAACTAATTCTGCCCATGTCCCTGGAACACGTGGAAATGGCATGCCAGTGTAGCGATGAATTCGCACTCCTGGTCTTGAGTCAGCCCTGGACTATAGATAACCATTACCCGTCTCACCCTATGTTTAAGTCCTGTCTAAATTTTACACCGAAACAGATAATCGCACAGCAGCCGCTTGATGCATTAACTGTATTCACTGATGCCAGCGGAAAGACAGGAAAATCTGGGTACGTGTGGCGTAATGCTGATGGACACTGGGAGTCACACATCATTCTCGCAACCGGCTCAGTGCAAGTATTGGAATTAGTGGCTATCGCAGAAGTCCTTCGCCGGTGGGACAATGAACCTCTCAACATTGTTTCAGATTCGTTGTATGCTGTCGGGCTGCTTCGTCGCTTACCCAACTCCTTTTTAGGAAGAATTATGAACCAGAAATTGTTTGAAATTGTATTCCAGCTTTGGAACCTTCTTGCTCAAAGGCAGGCGCCCCTCTTTGTGACCCATGTAAGGAGCCATCAGCTACTCCCTGGGGGTCTCGCGGAAGGGAATGTGCTTGCTGACCAACTCGTCGCCACGGCACAGTTACAGAAGGCTCGTCAGTCACATGGATTCTTCCATCAATCAGCAGCGGCTCTGCGCCGGCAATTCCAGCTTTCAAAGACTGATGCCCGAGCAATAGTCGCTGCCTGCCCCGACTGTGCACGAATTACCCCCTTACAGGAGGGGGGGGTTAACCCACGAGGCCTGACTCCCCGACAATTGTGGCAGACAGATGTGACTGAATTTGCGCCATTTGGACGGCTACGGTTTTTGCACGTTTCTGTGGATACTTGCTCCGCGGTGCTGTGGGCCACTGCCGCTACCTCCACATCCTCAAAAGCAATAATTCAACATTGGACCAGAGCGTTTGCCATTCTTGGCGTTCCCGATGTAATCAAAACAGACAATGGCCCCGCGTATCATGCGATGGCCGTAGCTCGATTTCTCACAGCATGGGGTGTAGAGCATACTTTTGGTATTCCCTATAACAGCACAGGACAAGCTATAGTCGAGCGAGCGCATCAAATATTAAAACGCCAGCTCACAATTTTAATGAAACAGGGGGAGAACGGAGGGTTAATAGGGAGTAAGTCGCCTCATGAAGTCTTAGATCTTACGCTTTTTGTGCTAAACTGGTTGAATGTTAGGGGCGGTCAGCGAGACCCTCCCATCCTGCGACATCATAAATGCCCCGAAGAGGGTCAATCTGGGGTGCAAGTGCAAGTATTCCATCCTCAAACCAGTACCTGGGAGGGTCCTTACGAATTGTTAACTTGGGGGCGGGGATATGCTTGTGTCTCTGCAGATGGGGAAAAGCCCGAGTGGGTTCCAGCGAAATGGGTAAAGCCGTTTATATCAAATGAACAGTCCGGAACAGCGGAGGCAACACCGAGTCCAGCGCCTATTGATCCCACTCCTCAGGAAGATCCACCCAAGTAATGAAACCTTAGGAGCCCTTTAACCACCTGATCCCAGAACGATCTTGACACGCTTACAGCGCTCTGGGGTGTCAGAAACCGAACAACAGAAGTATAGCCGTGCCTGTAGGGTGCATGGCCTTGTGTGTCGATCGTGGATACGGGTAACGTGTGGGAAGCAACTAAAGCTTATCAGCAACGCCTTGCTAGGTGCTGCTCTCGCTACATTAGTGTCGCCATGTGGCGTAGTTGGGTAGTCCTGCTCTGTGCTCTTGCTACTATAGGGCTTGCCGCATTTACAGGGAATTCGTTTGTCGCGTTAGTACAGAAGGCTGTCAATGTGACCAAGTTAAAGTCATGTTGGGTTTGTGGGATGTCTGATCAGTTTAATAACCCGCTTCTAGGAATCCCGATTACGAATTGGAGTCAGTACAACCCATATTCCATGTTAAGCACGAGCTATCGATGCCGAAACCTGTCCAGTCCCATTGTGCACCATCCTTTCACGTTACAGCTATTGAATAATACTGTTGTTTTTATCAACTACACCCAAGGCAATCCTGCTGTATCGTGGAATGAAGCCACTGCTCCCTATTACGGAAAGTTTAATACTTCTGTAGGTAATTGGACTTCACTGAAGCTAAAATATGGAAAGTATGACCCAATCACAGCAGGGCCTGCAAATAGTACCAAGGGTGAGAATGTGCAACAGTGAAGTGATTTCCTTTACGCCCGAAGCGGTGTCAACCGGTCACTCCAGATTAATGCCACATGTGATTTACCAGCAGGTTTATGGTGGTTATGTGGCGATGGCTATGCCAAAAAACAGCTTCCCGGGAACTGGACTGGGCACTGTACGTTGGGCATGTTAATGCCCAACCTACAAATATTCAACCACAGTGACCTGCGCGGTATTTTAAGAGGAGTTTGGGCTCAGACTCGCTATAAGAGGTATGCGAACCCCTTGGTTACCTATAGCACTGGTTTTCATAGTTTTGTACGGGCACTTTTCCCCTCGCTAGGTGTCCAGCAGTTAGAGCGTGCCATAGTCAATATCTCTGCTGAAATGGAGTTTATTGCTAATGCCACTGCAACAGCCATCACCGGATTACAAATTGAAGTTCAATCACTAAGAGAAACAGTTTGGCAGAACCGTGAGGCTCTGGATCTCCTCACTGCTCAAGCAGGAGGTGTCTGTACCCTTATTAACGCTTCTTGCTGTGCATTTGACGACCAGTCAGGGATTGTTTTGTCTAGTGTGCAGAAAATATGGGAACATGCGCATGTCTTACATGCAGTATCCACAGACAATGCATCATGGCTGGACTCGCTGTTTAAGTCTTGGGGCATCACGGGCTGGCTTGCTTCGCTAGTTAAAACCGGCTTATTGATCTTACTAATCATTGTCATTATTTTGATTTTTCTACCCTGCCTATTGCAATGCCTACAACAAATGATAGAACGACTAGTGAGGTGAGTCTTTTTTAATCAAACGCCATTGATTGCCGTAGTAGAACAACCGCTTACAGTTGTGCCATAAATGAATAAAAGAGGGGGAGATGCCGGGTCCTGACTAACCGAGCTTTCAAGCTTTTAATAGAACATGAAACTTTTAACATTGTAGGCCAAAGAAACTGCAATGCCTCTGACATCACCTTAAATTGCTCAGAGTAGCAGCTGTGCCTGAACACTATAGCCCTCTTTGCCCTTGATCTTTAGAAGCTACAGAGTATCAGTATAAACATGATAACTACCTCTTTGTCTAAACAGAATGTGTAAGCCTCTACTTCTCATGAGATTGCAAGGCATTAGATAGTTTTAGGCTGCACCTTTATCTCGGGTACCGAGGCTGGGAAGGACACAAGAAGAGACAGCTGGCAGCTGGAAAAGGAGCCAAGAAGTTGGAGTAACCATCAAGGACGGAATGATAACGGGACATTCCAAGATGTTTGCAACATAAAGGCAACATCAAAAGGAACCAATGGAAGACAAAGACGGGTCGCATGGACAGCTCGTGCCCGGGGGAATTAGCCAATTAACATTTAGCTAGTTGCGCAAACTAAACTGATCTGTCTATAAAATCGGGCTTGTAGCGGAAATAAATGTTCGACTGTGCATTGCATCGGTGTGTTCTGTCGTTCCGGTCCTGCATGACTCACAGATCTCGGCGACGGCGGCAATGTCTCAGTAATTGCAATGAGATCATGGCCCTGTGACCGCATGCAGATCTCTAACTCCTCTTGCTTGTTCCCCACGCTGCGTGCATTGGTGTATAGGCATTTCAGAGAGGCCAATGAGTGTGTAGCCCTAGAGAGGTGGTGGGCCTTCCGATTCTAAAGAGTTCCAACATCCTGCCCCACAAGTGCTGAGCTACTACACTCAGGTGCCTCTCTAGTTCAAACCCTGGGTTGCTCAACAGAACCAAACCATGCCCTTTTTCATTTAGGAATATCTCCACAATTCCCTCTTCTTCTTTTTGAGCAACCCAGGCTTGGTGCACACTTTTCATGAGCATGCGCTGTAGACAAGAGAAGATGTATGATACAACTGAGATTATAACAACTACAATGAGCAATATAAGTAAGCCAGTTTTCACAACCATGGCTATCCAACCTTTGATTCCCCAACCTGATAGTATTTGATTCAACCATCCCCATTCATCATCTTTTCTCAGCTTTTGTATTCCTCTGATGCTTTGGTGCACTGATTTGGAGAGGTCTGATAGGTTCATACAACACATCCCATCAAAGTCTTCACACTTTTCAGCGTCTGTATACACTGTGAGACCATCAGCCAGTGGTTCTCGCCTGACTTTTGTTTTTGTCATCCACTGATTTTATTTTAACACTTGCCACATTTTCCCTTTTGGTTGTTGCGAATGTATACGTCCATTATAGCCTATGAATGCTTCTTGGATGGGAGTTGAGTTACACAACCACCATTCTAAATCGGCATCATTCACTGGAATACCGACATCATCAGTTTCCGTTCCACTAATCTCTATGATTCTTGTTCTGCCCTTCCTGATCAACTCCCCTATTGCCTCTGGTCTTGTTTGAATGCTAGACTTGGGTTGTACTCTTAAAAAGACCCATTCTAAAATCTTAAACATGTCTCCTGATGATTTGTCACCTGATGATTTGTCAGTGGCACAGGTGGGGCAGGGGAGAATTTCCCCCTTTCCTGTTTGCCACTGACAAATAACTGCATACGGCAATTCAACAGTATTACAAATTAACAGAGAAATTGGCAACTCCAAGAGCAGTTGCACACCCACTGAATGTCTCCTAGTAAAGTCTGTACGTCTGTCAATGTCCTCAATTGAGTCGGTAAGTCTGTCTTTTGCAGGCGAATTTTCGCGTCTGAAATAGACCATCATCAAGACGTTGCAGCACTGTTCGTAACACTTTATCTGTATTCTCATGTGACTGATCCTGGCAGTCGTCAACAGGTGGCGTTGAAGTAGCAGATGAGTCGTTGGAGGGTGGGCAGAGGAGGAGCCGTAGGCATAGGTCCTCAGGTTTCTCCTCCTGGCTGCGACGGCGACTGCGGCCACACCCCCTCTAGGGTTTCCTGAGGCACCACTTCTGCCTTTTGCTCAGTTGGCTGTCTCGGCTCGGGAGCAGCGACTTCCGCCCTTTGTGTCGCTGGAGCAGGGTCGGCGCTCTCGTGGACCTCGGCAACAGTTTTACACGTAGTCCCAGTCATCCTTTTCACCGCCGGCAGCCCGAAAAACTGTGCCCACGCACCAGGTTTCATTTTCGTGCTCTTATATCCTGCTCTAGTTGGATCTGGACCCAGCATTTGAGAGGCGGCACAGGCTATTCTCTCTCTGCTTTCATGGCCTTTAAAGTCTCTAACACCGTGCGCCACAACTCACGAACAGCCTTTATCTCCTTCCCCTGTTTCTCGTCCCCGGTTATTGTTTTTGCATCACCGCAGGATCGGCATTCTGTAGGGGAAAACAACATATGCGTGTCTTTAAAATGTCCCCATCGTTGTCCCAACTTAATCAGCTTAATCAGCTGTTTAGGCAATGTCTCGATCCCTCTCTTAGAGAGGATACTTGCGAGCAGCGTTGCTGTTGCTTCAACTTCCATGATAGCAACTTCACTTTTTAAACCTGGAAGGCGAGAGGCCACCTCGAACCGTGTCTGCCCTAGTCTATGCTCACAAGCAGCACTCCTTCCAGCTGTGTTTCCCACTCGCCTCCTCTTGCTGCTTACCGCAGTCTCGGAGAACTCAGTCGTGCTGACGGTTTACCGTTGACATCCTCTGCTACCAGATGTCGGAGTGGGATCGGAACCGGAGCAACGACGCGATCTACATGTGAGTATGATCGTTCTCGTTTATTGCGTATTTTAGCAGAGTATATATAGGCTCACAGCAAAAGCACGCATAGTCAACAACGCTATGATTGGTCCAGCTCCCTTGTTCACGCACAACGCCCCTCAACCCGATTGGCTAAGACCCTCTGTTCACGCGCCTCTGTTTAACTCTTCTCCCGGGTCTGGTGATGTCACCTTTCTTATTTACTTAGATCTTTTCTCCCTCATTCTGGGTGCTTAGTTCAAACCCTGGGTTTCTCAACGGAACCAAACCGTGCCCTTTTTCATTTAGGAATATCTCCACAGTTCTGGTCCTCTCATTCTTTTCTTCCTGTCTTTGTATTTTTTTTAAATAGTTAATTCCTGTGTGAAATCTTGGGGTTTGTTCCTATCTCATTTATTTAAAACCTCAATACTTTTGGCAGTTGTTAACATTATTATTTTACCATCATCATTGTTGTTTGGGCTGCAATTAAATTGTTTAAATGAATAAGCTTGTATGGAACTTATCTGAATGGAAAAATAAACACATAACTGAGGTTTGGGAAATTAGTATTTCTGCTCTGGATGCCAGGAAGGGGTTTCCTCCACACAAATCAAAGAAGAGAAGATCATAGAATCATAGAATTGCTGAGGTTGGAAGGGACCTTTAAGATCATCAAGTCCAACCATTAACCTACCCTGACAAAACCCACTTCTAAACCATGTCCCCAAGTACCACATCTACCCTTTTTTTAAACACCTCCAGAGATGGTGAATCCACCACCTCCCTGGGCAGCCTATTCCAATGTTTAATAACCCTGTCAGTGAAAAAATGTTTCCTAATATCCAATCTAAACCTCACCTGGCATAACTTGAACCCATTTCCTCTTGTCCTATCACTTGTCACCTGGGAGAAGAGGTCAGCCCCCACCTCTCTACAACCTCCTTTCCGGTAGTTGTAGAGGGTGATAAGGTCTCCCCTCAGCCTCCTCTTCTCCAGGCTAAACAACCCCAGCTCCCTCAGTCGTTCCTCATAAGGCTTGTCCTCCAGACCCCTCACCAGCCTGGTAGCCCTTCTCTGGACACGCTCCAGCACCTCAATGTCCTTCTTGTAGTGAGGGGCCCAAAACTGAACACAGTACTCGAGGTGGGGTCTCACCAGTGCCGAGTACAGGGGGATGATCACTTCCCTAGTCCTACTCACCACACTATTCCTGATACAGGCCAGGATGCCATTGGCCTTCTTGGCCCCCTGGGCACACTTCTGGCTCATATTCAGCCGGCTGTCCACCAACACCCCAGGTCCTTTTCTGCCAGGCAGCTTTCAAGCCACTCCGCCCCAATCCTGTAGAGCTGCATGGGGTTGTTGTGACCCAAATGCAGGACCCGGCACTTGGCCTTGTTGAACCTCATACCATTGGCCTCAGCCCATGGGTCCAGTCTGTCTAGATCCCTCTGCAAAGCCCTCCTACCCTCAAGCTGATCAACACGCCCGCCTAGTTTATTGTCATCTGCAAACTTACTGAGGGTGCATTCGATCCCCTCATCCAGGTCATTGATAAAGATATTAAAGAGAACCAGCCCCAGCACCGAGCCCTGGGGGACACCACTTGTGACTGGCCGCCAACTGGAATGAACTCCATTCACCACCACTCTCTGGGCACGGCCATCCAGGCAGTTTTTTACCCAGCGAAGAGTCCACCTGTCTAGGCCATGAGCAGCCAGTTTCTCCAGGAGAATGCTGTGGGAGACAGTATCAAAAGCTTTGCAAAAATCCAGGTAGATAACATCCACAGCTTTTCCCTCATCCACCAAGTGAGTCACCTTATCATAGAAGGAGATCAGGTTTGACAGGCATGACCTGCCTTTCACAAACCCATGCTGACTGGGCCTGATCACCCTGTTCTCCTGCATGTGCCGTGTAATGGCACTGAGGATGATCTGTTCCATGACCTTCCCAGGCATCGAGGTCAGACTGACTGGCCTGTAGTTCCCTGGATCCTCCTTCCGGCCCTTCTTGTGGATGGGTGTCACATTTGCCAACCTCCAGTCGGCTGGGACCTCCCCGGTTAGCCAGTACTGCTGATAAATGATGCAAAGTGGCCTGGTGAGCACTTCCGCCAGCTCCTTCGGTACCCTTGGGTGGATCCCATCTGGCCCCATAGATTTGTGCACCTCCAGGTGCTGAAGCAGGTCCCTCACCATTTCCCTTTGGATTACAGGGGCTTCATTCTGCTCCCCATCCCTGTCTTCTAGCTCAGGGGGCTGGGTACTCAGGGAATAACTGGTCCTTCTGCTGAAGACTGAGGCAAAGGCCCCATTAAGTACCTCAGCCTTTTTCTTATCCTTGGTCACTATGTTACTGGCCCCATCTACTAGAGGAAAGAAATTATCCTTAGTCCTCTTCTTATTGCTAATATATTTATAGAAACTTTTTTTGTTGTCCTTGACAACAGAAGCCATGTTTAGTTCTAGCTGGGCTTTGGCCCTCCTGATTTTTTCTTTACATAGCTTTACTACCTTGAGTGGCCTGCCCTTCCTTCCAAAGGCCATAAATCCTCTTTTTCTCCCTAAGTTGCAACACTAGCTCCCTGTTTAGCCAGGCCGGTCTTTTTCCCTGATGGCTTGTCTTCCGGCACATGGGGACAGACTGCTCCTGCACCTATAAGTGTTCCTTCTTGAAAAACATCCAGGCTTCCTGGGCTCCTTTGCCCTGGAGGACTGCCTCCCAAGGGACTTTGTCAACCAGGGTCCTGAAAAGCCTAAAGTCTGCCCTCTGGAAGTCCAAGGTTGCAGGTCTGCTGACCCCCCTCCTTGCTTCTCCCAGAATTGAAAACTCTATCATTTCATGATCGCTGTTCCCAAGACAGCCTCCAACCGTCACATCCCCCACAAGACCTTCCCTGTTTACAAACAGCAGATCCAGCAGGGCACCTTCCCTAGTTGGCTCCCTCACCAGCTGTGTCAGGAAGTTATCCCCAGTACATTCCAGGAACCTGTACATCCAGGAAGATGTTCTGGAGGCAAAGGGAGACCTCAGTTGATTTTTAGTGAGGACTAAATTTTGGCTGAACCACTAAAGTTGGAGGCACAAAAAAATAGCAGTTTTAAGAACTAAGAGAAGTCTGAAGAGGAAGAGTGAAAAATTTCACTTCTCCAGAATAAGTGTAGATTCAGTTTTGTACGTAGAGATGAAAATCAGGCTTAAACACGGGCATCAGAGCTTGGTGTCCTGAATGCTTATGATCTTTGTTGGCCATTGTATCTCACACTCAAAAGTTAAAACTGTCTGCATGACATGCTTGGGAGCCCTGCAGGGGACCCTGATCCGGACCTGGGGACATCTTCATCAGAGGCAAAGATGTTACCAACAGGACAAGACAACGGTAATGAAGGAAATGTTGGTGCAAATTACAAAAAAAACACCCCAAAACAAAACACAAAAGGCAATTTGGAGATGTTTTAACCATGTGCCAGGAGGAAGGAGTGCATAGGGTCAGCTCAGGATGGGTGGCCACTGAAGAGCAAGGAAGCAGCCTTTGAAGGTGAACCTCCTGGCAGCAGAGTAACACTGGGTGACTTTTCATTTTCTGCATGTCACAGGCTGAGAGGTGTCCCATAATATCAATGAGTGACCACTTGATGATTGTTTATTATATAATGATGCTCCTGTGCATTCAGCATAGTCTGTTGATTGTCCCTGGGTAGTAGAGGGAGGAAAGCTTGAAGGGAGAAGAGATCCCCAAGCACAAGACAGAAATATGAATACTTGTAAGCAGACTTTGACTGAAGACTATAGTGGTATCTAAACCACTGAGCATTGCACATCGAGTTAATAGACACCTACAGAAACAAATTACAGTCAGAAACAGTAATGAGAGGTTCAGTATGTGCCTTGAATGAAGGATGACATATGTTGCTTTCATGAAGAAGGAAGAAAAAATTCTCAGCCTCTCTTCATCACACATATCTTGCCTTCCTATTAGATATACTTTGTATATTTATATATCTCGCTGGAACAGGCTGCCCAGAGACGTTGTGGAGTCTCCCACACTGGAGACATTCAAAACCCACCTGGACGCCATCCTGTGCAACCTGCTGTAGGTGACCCTGATGTGGCAGGGGGGGTGGACTAGATGATCTCCAGAGGTCCCTTCCAACCCCTACTGTTCTGTGATTCTGTGAAAGTTAATTTGTTGTCTCCAGATTTTTGAAAAATTTTCTATATGAATAGTACCATTTAAGCAAACCATAGGTGTACTCTTTTTGCTTTCAATATTTCAGGCAAAGTTCATGCTTTCTGTTTTCTGTATTCTTTCCTCCATTTACCCCTTCAGCAAACTTCTTCACTGTAATCTGTTTGTTATTTTTATGGCTTGCTCCTTCTTCTACCGAAATATAATGTTGATAGATCAGCATCACCAAATCTTTTAGAGCCACCAGTGTCACTTCTGAAGTGGCTGCAAGAGTTATTGCAAAGTCTTCTCCCTTCATAACTGCTGGGCTCCCATCTAACTATTCACCTGATGGCTGAAAGAATTAAGTTTTAGTTTATTGTATGACTGAATTCAATACTAAGCTGTATCACCCAGTGAAGACATTATGGGCTACATAGCAATTTTCAGGAAGAAATAAAGGCTTAATGGTTCGTAACATATGTACACAGTCAAGGAAACAGAGAAAAAACATGTAGAGAAAGGACCAAAGGAAGAAGTGAGCTTACACAAAAGGGCAACCTAAGGCAAAGAGTACATGTACTGGAGACTAAAGCAAAACAAAACCACAAATAGGGTAAAGAATAAGAGACCCAGCTTCAGAAGGAACATCTTTGAGCACTGAGGCAACCAATATATACACTGAGAAACTTTAAGAAAAAGCTACCACAATTCCCACATGTACAAGCTGGGTAGATCAACCACCAATTATGCCACCCTTAGCTAGTGAAGGTCATTTGCACTAAGTAAAGGCCCTCCCTTCCAGGAGATTCCTGATAGTCTTGTAACCCCCAAGCACAGCAGCACTGAAATGTTAATTTATTTCATCTTCAGGAAGTAATACTTTTTCTTTTCAGAAATATCTGAGCGTTTAGAAATTTTCTGGACTCTTATCTCTTCTCTTGCCTTTGTGTACCTGGATGTTTAAATCAATAATCAACCCAATAATAGGCAGAGAACAAAGTTAAATAATTTGTGCCTACCTTTTGTAAATAAGGGTATAATTGCTATAGTAACAGCAGAAGACACTCAGTCACTGGTGACAAAGATGTGGCAACCATATAGAAAAGGCTAATGAGGGAATTCAATTTCAGCTGAATTTCATTAAACTCAAGTTCTCCTCACTGCAAGGAAAAAAATGTGGCCGATTAGGTAAAGACTAGGCTAATATTACCCTAATTTGGAAGTGAATTTTGTCTGAAAGAGGTGAGAAAGGTCATAAAAAAGAGATAGATAAGGAGAGGAGCCTAGACAAAGGAAAAATAGTGTTGGTCTTTACTGCTATGTATGCATCTGACTTCTTCATTGTGACAGTAAGCTCTCTGGTTTCACTGGACCAATGTCTTTGATGGGTGCTCTGAATTTCTCTGTTGGGGTTTTCTACTTGGGTCTCGTGCCTAAGCTATTAAT